>JAKVQR010000025.1:0-22131 GCA_030462915.1 Petasospora meyerae | reverse complement strand
AAAGATCAGCGACATTGTTTCAAAATCATTTGTACAAGGAAGTTACCAACTTTCTTCGTCTTATCGTTCTTTGCAAACTTTTCGAATCTACCTTGGGTGTGGTGCGTTGTAGGATTCAAAGGCTTCTGTATAACAATGAAAGAAGTTAGTCACTGAATTGTTTTACCAACCACAAGCATACAAAATCAACTTGATGTCTAAGGTTTAAGGTTTAAGGTTGAAGGCAACTTACACAGCTTCCACTGTATTCAACCGTCTTGATTGGTATGTCATTGTACCCGTGCTGCTCAGGGAATGGTCCTGGATTCTGGGGTTGCTCTGGAGGGACGTAGTCGAAACCCATGGTTATGATTTAGATATTAACGTAGTGACAGGGGTACGTTCGAGGGTTGCTTATAAGAATGCCAATGTTGAATGGGTTTACGGGAGGACGTTCGAGTGGTATGAGTAGAACCAAGGCTGAACCAGTCTAGTAGATACTTAGTTGTTAGCTGGCACTAGCAGGACTTGATGAAGGTAGCAATCAGTTTACGTCAGATTTACGCCAGAAACCCTGTGTGTTCCTGCGCCACTCGTCTTGATTCGGTAACCAGAAGAAAAATGGCGAAACTGCTCCGCGAAACAAGGCTTGGTGTCGTTATAACAACTCAAAAGTGGACTCGGCCTTCGGGATTTGGGACGTAGTCACTCGGCCCTCGGGAGTCGGGACTCGGGGCCACCGATGACAACACGCTGCACAGCCCCACGCGCAGCTAAATTTGTACGTTTTCTGCCCAGATCTCCTTAGATCATGTCTCCCTCGAGCTTGGAGAAAAAATGTTGCAACCATGATATATAAAGCCAAGGGTCATCAATTCTGTGATCTCAAACCATTCAGGTTGAGTCACATTTCAACCATCCCAAACTACACACACAATGGGTCGTCATAATCAGCATCATCAAGTAAGTCCATCGTCTATGGGAAGTTACATTCCCTATGGATGAGCACATTTATCAATTCATGATCGAGTAATACTAACCTGTCTTATCAAAGCAACAAGGTTACTACGGACCACCACCTCCACAAGGCTACTACCAACAACAGCCACAACCGATCTACATCCAGCAGGCTCCACCTAAAGAAGAGTCAAGTTGTTGCGGTACATGTTGTAAGATCTTGTGCTGTGCTTGGATCTTGAACTGTCTCTGTGGAGATGTTTGTTAAGCCAACCCATTTCAACAATAAGCATGACTATAGCGAGCTGAACCTCATAGAACCAGGAAACCTTCATCGTATTCATTGAAGCATCTGCTATAGGAGAAGTATCATCCACTCGTTCTCACTTTGCATGGTCGCTAACCAAAGTGACACTCTCTATGTACCATATCCACTGAACGAAGCAAATCAATTGCATGTTTGAAGTTCACTTTAGGTAATCGCTATTGTAGATAATGCTCTAGAGTCCACCAGAACGTTGTGGCATTCTCTATCATGTCATCAGCCCCATGAGCATGCATGGCTCAGTTACGTTTCAATCCTACCGAAGTGAATACAGACATCTGTCGCCTTTGCTTTCTACACAACCAATGACATGTCAGCATAATGAGGATCATAGCATGTGTTTTTCTTTTTTTAAAGATTTCTCTGTCAGTTACTGGAGTTATCCTCTTCAGACAGTCTCCTCCTCGAAGGCAGTCTCAACTGGCTTTTCCAAGAATGAGGCGTGTGACAGGACAGTGACAGAAGATGCACCGATCAACCACAAGACAGTGGAGATAGGAGAGGCCAAGAAACCCAATGGAACAGCAATAACCAACAATCCAGTGTACAACTGAGAGTTTGTCAATCTGATAGGACCAAACTCCAAGTCAGCACCTTGCAACTTGTTGATACCAAATACACCAAATCCAACGAATGCGATAACGAAAAGCAAGAGCAAGTTGGTCAACAGAGAGTAGATGGAAAGCATGAGGATGATGGCGAAGTAGTTTGTGCTGAAGTGTTTCAAGTTGTATGACACTCTAGACTGCAACTCACCAAAGTTCTGTGGTTTGGAGATACGCTTGATGTCGAAGAACTCCTGTGGTGGTCTGATACTGGACAACTGGTTCTGCACAGAGTTGGCCTGTGATTTGAGTCTATCCATACTGAAGTTCTCAGTGAAGGAAGAGAGCTGATGTCGATGATGAGTTAGTCAGGCTGATTCATAAGAAATCGGAGGGGCAATAGCGTTAA
The DNA here is from genome assembly GCA_030462915.1 of Petasospora meyerae. Classification (NCBI taxonomy): domain Eukaryota; kingdom Fungi; phylum Ascomycota; class Saccharomycetes; order Phaffomycetales; family Wickerhamomycetaceae; genus Petasospora; species Petasospora meyerae. Next base: position 19,916 of record JAKVQR010000025.1, on the reverse strand, counting down.
AGAATGGATACTCACATTAGACAAGAGAGCCATGGACATCTTCAATGAGTTTTGATGTGTTGAGTTACTACTGCAAGTTGTGAGATGACGGAGGTGCTCTGCTCTTCAACAAAGGGTAAACACGCTGCCGTGTCAAGTGCGAACACCGATGAATTTACCACTGCTGCTGTCCTGAGCCGCCTTGTTGTACGCGCCTTTTCCGGTGGTGAGCTTCTCAGCAACCTGGATGAAGTTCTCCAAATCATCGTTAAACTCGTTGTAAGCGTCCTGGAGCATGTTTGGGGATGCAAAGATGGTGGATCTGGTACCAGACTTGATGCTGTCGATGTTACCAGAGGCGAAGGCAACCAAGTAAGATGGGATTGGTACTGGCTGGATGACACTGAAGATACAGTTACCAGCTGCCTCAAAGCGGTCATCATTGGCATCCTTTGGTGGCAAACCGGAACCGACACATGGGTACTTGGAGTTCAAGTAGAGACCCAATGGAGCCTTGATCGATGGGGTGTCAAAGCATGGGAACAAAGAACGAGCGTGAGTAGGTTCCAACTGGGTGAAGACATAGTTCACGTCCTCAACGGATTCCTCCTCAGTCTTGAGCCATTGGATAGCGGTGGACTTGTCAGTGGTCTCGTAGTAGACATTCATATGGATGGCATCGTCCTTCTTAGCGGAAGTCTCGACTTCCAATGCAGAACCCCAAGGTTCAACTCTGTCAAGGATCTTGAAGCCGACAGACTTTCCATCAACTTTAACATCATGGATCTTGAGGTAGGAAGTGTCCAAGACGATCTTGGAGAAGTCATTGAGAGCGGTAAGGTTGTGCTCAACACGACCATAGAGTTTCTTGTCATCGAACAAGATGTCCAAGTGAAGGGCAATAGTGTTGACGGTGACATCCTTGTAGGTGGACAGGGTGGAGTAGTCCTGCTCTGGAGAGGTAGCAGGTCTTCTCTTTTCAGTGGCGGCTGGGAGTTGCATTTTGGCTGGAGTAGTTGAAGTTGAGGTAAAGGTTCTTGTAGCGGTGGCGAACAATGACTGGATTGATCTTCTGAGCATAAGCTGAGCGATGCTGTTGATGAGAGACAGGTTAGACCTAAGTGTAGATCTAGTGTTTCTCTTGATGAGTGAAGAGGGGAGGGCAATTGATGCTCAGGATCTGGATAGGAAAGTGGTGGGAATCAGTTGCAATTTATATGCGTGCCTCTGTAGAATTCAGATCAAACGCAGGCAATTTCGGCTAAATTGATGGGTTGATCCGGGAAACACACCTTGAGAGCTTCTTAAGTTTGTTAACAAGCTGGGGAAATTTCCGTTGGGATTGGTCGGTCGTGACTCAACAAAGTTGGAAATATACGACCCAGAAAGGATAGTTTGAACGGACTTTTCTATAAGACCGCCAGTGGTGATGCTAGCGGGTCGCGAAATTGTTATCCGCCACCCCCTGCTCAGGCTGTTTTTTTTTTTTGAAGTGTCACTGCATATTAACAAGCTCCACGGACCACAAGTGACAGCTTATAGGGACTTGGTAAAGCACATGCTGAATTCGGCTGAATGAAGTACACAATAAGCTCCTTCAAGGATAGAAACAAACTCGATCTCACCGATATCTATACTCAGGATTCGATAACCGGTTAACGATTGTTGTACACCCTTTTCTATGACCTTATAGCTCTCAGAGATCTCCCAGCGAGCCAGGGCACATAACCAGGAAATCTGGGTAGTCGCCCTATAAGGGTCATTCAGGCGACATAGGTCGTAAAGATAACAGTCAAGCTAGATCTTCCATCTATTGTCCAAAGTATATTGTAGACTGGCTCAACTCTATAAACAGATTGCCAGTAGCCTAAACCTCACCCTTATCTTGCCCCCGATCTCGCCTTGCGCTGATCTCTACCCACCGATAAATGTCTCGCATCTGTGCGTGGAATCGGAAAAATCTGAGCTCCATGTTTACGTGTATCTCCTGCCAAAAACAGTACAGTGATAATTTGTAGATCCCTGCAATCTCTCCAACCCGTCGAACACTAGGAAACTTGGGTGCTTTTGTTCAAGGACTCTTCACAAGCAATACTCCTCCATATTCCAGACACCAGAGCACTATGCCAGAGCAGCCAATGAACGAGGCGATCGCCCAACTGCTGGGACTGGGAAACACCCCTCTTGAGTGGCCTTACTCAGAGACGGCCCTTGTGGAGCTCATCAAGCTCCAACGCGAGAAGGAGGTCACCAAACAGCAATACTTCCGAACCGAACAGCTGTAGAGATCATAGGCGATGTTGGATAAGGCTGTGGCTGTCAATATCCCGCCCCAGTTGATACCTTCGCTGTTTGCGGGTGAGACACCAAACGACGAGCTACTCAAACGCATGATGAATCAGTCACTGTCACACGCACCTCCTCTTCACCAGCAGCATCAGCATCAGCATCAGCAATCTCAGTACCCTCCATAGTCTCCTTCAACTAATCTCCCAAACGTGATGGCTTCCCCTGGTGCACCAATGTACTACCAACCAGGCCCACCACCGCATCCAAACCAACAACAGCAACTACCTCAAGAGCAACAGCAGCAGTCACAACAACCACAAGGATACGGCAATCTTGGACCTCCTGTTAAGTTTCAATACCCACAGAGATCCAACTCACCAGCAAAGATTGGAGCAGCTGCCGTGGCTCAACTGGAACGTCCTTTCAGATTCCCCTCTTCCCCGCTACACAGACGTACACATTCAACACCCGTGGTGACTTCTTTCCCATCTTACCGCACTCCTGCCATCAACACCAAAGTAACACAGTCTCCACTTCATCAACAACAGGAGAGCCAAGTTCACTCACCATAGAGACCGAGCCAGATGATGAACACGATAAACTCACTCACATTTATCAGTGAGAACCCTGCATCCAAGAAGCGGAGAAGATCTGACCCTAAGGACGATCATGCTGCCACTACACATTCATCCAATCCACCAACCAATGATGCCACAGAACAAGTGACTGATGGTAGACTCGGTAAGATTGAGGAAAAATCTGCCTCTTCATCTGCATCATCTTCAAGAGAAAACACAGCTGCAACAAAGACTTCTGACCAAGAGAGTAACACAACTGCTAAGAGAAGTTCCAATTCGCTAAAAGTGGGACATCTAGTAAAGAAGTTTGAAGAAGGAAGCGCAGAACAGACAGAAAAGAGTTCTAAATCAGTGCCCAAGTTCTCTAACATCTTGAGCTCTGCATGACTTTGTATTTATTGAAGTGTTTACTCGTTTAACGACCATATATAATCCACATCCATTTCACTTCCTCTCTAGTTCTTCATTGTCCGTTCTGTTGCTCATTGTACATCTGCTCGGCAATTTGCTCAATCTCCCGGATACTCAAAGAAGTGTCCACATCTCCTTCATCGTCCAATTGCTCAAACACAATCTCTTCTTTCTTGAGACCATCCAACTGCTTTGCCAACTCCTCACCTAGACTCTTCAACACAAAGTCGTTATCCCTAGGGTCCTTCATCAACCAGTTTACCAGATCTTCTAGCAGTACCTTGTTGTACACGTAGTAGACATCATGGAATCTGAAAGGCTCCCTAGTGGCGATCAGCGCCTTGAGCACGTGCCTCTTACCCAATCTCAAAAGTGACACGACGTCTCTCCAGGCACTCAGGCAGAGTTCAAAGTGTCTGTTCAATGGATATGATAGAGCTCTTCTAACACCGGTGATGACGATGGCTTTGATCACACTGCTCTTTGTGTCTGGTAGCACAATCTGTGAATCGAGACATGCAATCTGTGGGGCCAACTTACCAATGGACCATGCGGATTCTGAGGTGAAGTCACCTTCTGTTTGACGCATCTCAAAGGAGTATGCGAACAACAATGAAATGATGCTGTAGTAGATTGGCTTGGAGTTCTTCACCACGTAGGACTTCTGAGGCAATTGTAATAGTAGTTCGTTTTCTGTGTCTGTGAACTCTGCTGGTCCAGTCGTCAATGGGTTTTGATACCGTAACAGATCCTTCACTGGTGAGTACTCATCTTCCGTGGAGTACTTGGCAGTCATGTAGTCGGCAGCGTAGTACTCGGGATCGAACTTGAAGTTCTCCTTTAACAGACGTTCTTTGATACGATCATTGCTGGACGTGTGCTCAGGATCATCTAATTCGTTAATGTCATTACCATTGGAGATCGAGATTCCAACGATAGAGTCGTATTGGTTGTCAAAGCCGTACTTTGTCTTGATCACTGACTCATCTTCAAACTCTTGGTTGATCTCCCAATTGAATTGTTCGCCTTCTTCTGCGGTCTTCTGTAAGCTGGTTTTGTTGTTATCGATCTCTTCAATAAGTGGCTTCGCCTTGGCTTGTTTTTCCTATTCCAGTACCTTACCAGCTTCCCTGATCATCCCCTCATCAATAGATGACACTCCAATCTCTTGTAAAAGCTGCTTAGAGTCCAGTACCTCGGGTTGTGCTCCAACAGTCTCTCCGGATCTTGCCATCAACTTTGCTGGAAGATCCAGGTCTTCGAAGGCATCACCCTTGTTCAATTTGGGGATCTTTACATTAATGCACTCTTCCTTGGATTCGTATTTGGCTTCGGATCTCTCTTCATCGTCAATCAATGGCTTATCGAATCGTAAACGAAGGTAGTAAGGTAGTAGTGAGAACACGAACAATTCATTCTCCACAACTATCTGAACACCTGGAGCATCAAATCTGATATGTGAAACTGAGATTTTGATGTAGACGAACTCTTCATCCTGTGAGCATTTGAATCTGGGCGTCAGCATTTCAAAAAAACTTTGATATGTGGGACTCACTCCCGGCTGATCATCGAGTAAGTCAAGACTAGGAGTTGTCAGATTTTTTATGATGAGCTTCCGCAGCTGCGCCTGCAAGTTTTTTTTTTTTTTGACTGGTCCCGGTAGATTTTTTTTTACCTCATCTCTCCACTTTATCAACATTTCATTGACCATTCCACACCAAACAAACCACCACCATATAACCTCCATCATTACATCCAGGATATGACTGACACACTCCCTGCCCCTACAACCACTACAGAGACGCCAAAAAGAGTGCCCAGACGCCGTTTTGTTGGACGCAAAGAAGGCGCTCCTCAGGCCGGAGACGGCTCATTGGTGAAAAGTTCTAAGGGCAGAGCCCATGTGGGAAGAGCCATGACTCAGATACCATAGGAGATTTTGGATGATAAGGAGCTGAATGAGGCTATCAGACTGCTTCCATCAAATTACAACTTTGAGATCCACAAGACGGTGTGGAACATCCGCAAGAACAATGCTAAGCGTGTGGCTCTTCAGATGCCGGAAGGTCTATTGATTTATTCTCTTGTGATATCGGACATTCTAGAGCAGTTTTGTCAAGTTGAGACTGTCGTGATGGGAGATGTCTCTTATGGTGCCTGCTGTATTGATGACTTCACTGCACGTTCTCTACAGTGTGACTTTATTGTCCACTACGCACACTCATGTCTGGTGCCGATCGACATCACATTGATCAAAGTCCTCTACATCTTCGTGACCATCAACATCGACGAGACACACTTGATGAATACTTTGAAGCGCAATTTCCCTCAAGGTTCCAAGATCGCCACATTTGGTACCATCCAGTTCAATCCCACCATCCACGCTATAAGAGACAAGCTCGCAAGTGATCCGGAGCATCCGCTTTACACAATTCCACCACAGATCATGCCACTCTCCAAAGGTGAAGTCCTGGGTTGTACATCGCAAAGAATGGACAAGGATGAAATCGATGCGATGGTGTACGTCGGAGATGGACGTTTCCACTTGGAATCCGCTATGATTCACAACCCAGAGATTCCAGCATACAGATATGACCCATACAACAGAAAGTTCACACGCGAGTACTACGACCAGGAACAGATGATCAAAGTACGTGAGAGTGCGGTGGAGACCGCGAGACAAGCCAAGAAGATTGGTCTTGTCTTGGGAGCCCTGGGTAGACAAGGTAATGTCAACACCTTGAAGAACTTGGAGAAGGAGTTGACGGACAGAGGCAAGATCGTGGTGAAGATCATTCTGTCTGAAATCTTCCCTCAGAAGCTTGCTATGTTTGATGATATCGACGCGTTTGTTCAGGTTGCATGTCCACGTCTGTCTATAGATTGGGGATACGCTTTCAACAAACCTCTACTGACACCTTACGAGGCCATGGTGATGATGGAGAAGGACCGTATGTGGGACAAGAACTACTACCCTATGGACTACTACGGGAAGGACGGATACGGACGTGGTAAAGTACCTGATCATTCAACTGTTGTATAAATCACTCATGCTGAACTCACATTGCTGATGAAGGTGTGCCAACAGAGAAAAGTGTAGAAACGTCGAATGGCGTAAACTCGAATAGAGACTCTTCTTCATAAAGCATCTTCACGATCTTGTAAAGCACCTGGTAGAACTGAACAAACTTGGAAGAGCTCGAGCTCACAACATCGTTAGCGATGACAGCAGAAGACAGCTTGAAAACCGCTTGTTGGACTTCATCAAGAGCCAAAGGAAGGAACTCATGTAACTTGGTTTCGATCTCCATAAGCTTCGGTTTGCCAAACAGTTTGTTTTCGATGAGGGAAGAATACATGAAGTAGTCGTCTTCGTCCTGGATCTGTTCCAAGGGGAAAACAAGCTGGACCAACTGCTGGTGGATATCCAAAGATGACTGCTTCAAGAGCTGCTCGAACACCTGCTCGATTTGCTCATCCTTAAGTGTCTGTATCGAGGTATTAAGCTGCTCCACCTGAGATGAGAGTTGTGAGATTGTGGAGATTTTGGTGACCATCATGTCGTAAACGTTGAGTCTGTAGATGAGTGAAGACAATTTCTCCTGCTTGAGCTTTTCCTTTGCCTGATCTTCAATAAGACCACAAGGCTTGAATATGATCAGGTCGCACAGTGTGCTGAATGAAGTGTCGTCTAGTTCCAAGATGCGCTGGTCTGATTCCAGTCTGTTGCTGAATATCTCTAGCGACTCCGTCACGACGTCTCTGAGCCAATCTGGCGGCATCAATAGGTCGTCTTCAAGTTCCCATTCTGCTTCCTTGAGTTGCTTCTCGACATTGTTGAGTTTCAACTTGAGTACACTGAACACTCTCTCGACACAGAGTTGTTTCAAGGACCCCAGAGTTTCCAAGATAGAGCAATCGGTGATAGAGGTCAAAGCCTTCTGGAACATGACACCGTAAAGCTCTAACAATCCGAAGATCTCCTTCAGAACGACGAGGGTGTTCTCCCCTCTGACAATCTGCTCCACTTTCACTTTCAAAGGTCTACTCAGGGACCCGACAATCTTCCCAACACAGACGTTTATGCTCTGTTCCACACTCTGGAGGTTCTCCATCTTGATCAATCCCTTCTCGAAGTCAGATTTGTCCACTGCACCATCCCCATCAAGCCCATCTTTGACGTTGAACAACCCAGAGATCATCTCGACTTCGTTCACTATCACATTGTGGACATAAGCCAGCAAGTCACCAATGTAACGTAGTGGGTCATGTGCGTTCAAGGCCATTGGTCTATAGATATCATCAGAGGTTGTGGAAGATGACTGGTAGAGGAACTCGTCAACGACCAGTTTGGATCTGGAGTTAATCAATCTCTGTGTGATAGTATCAAGGTACTTGATGTTTGTTGAGAGTGTGAGGATAGACAGCTTCAACAGTGGGAGGTCGGAAGATGGCTGTTGATTAGAGATGGTACGTTCCAGTTGGAGTGAAAGGAAATTGGAGATACGCTGATAAGCCATATCGAGGATTTTGGACATCTTGGACATGATCTTTGTTCCAAGCGTTGGGGTTTGTAAGGTGAGTAGAATGGAACAGTTGTTGTAGATAGTCTGACATTTGTTGAGTATCTGGAAGTACTCTGTGGAAATCTCCTCGTTGTAGAGATAGTGTTCTTCGTACTGTGTCAATGTGAAGCTCTTCTTAAAGCTGCTGAGAACGGATTGCTTCAGGACGAGAAGGTTTTTCTTCCTTGAAAGATCCTCAATTTGCTCCATGACTGTAGAATCAATTGTTTTACTGGTAGTTAGTTCTGTGTTTAACTCGTTGAGCTTCTTGATGCGCTCACCCAGACTCTCCACTCTTTCAACAACCGGATGGAACTCCTTTAAGACAGCTGTGTGAGCCTTCAACAACTCATTTTCCATATCACCTCTGAACTTTCTTCTGTTGATCGATCCCAATGCGTCTGATCTGATCAGTCCTTGAACATCCAAGTCGGGTGTATCTTGCAAGACAGCAAGTGCCTCTCTGAGCTGAGAGTCATTGCCGGGGTATCCATTCAAAACATTGGCAAGTTTGCTTCCCAACCACTGATCTGGTTTGCTTGATTGTGATTTGGATGCCTGGTTGAAATGGTCGTTCAATGAGCCTCTACGTTGGGGTAGATCAGAGGACTCTTCATAGTCGTTGGAATCCATTGACTCAAACAGCTTCAGTGAGAGTTCTGCATACTTCTGTGCTTTCTGGGTGGTACTGTTCGTCTCATTCCCAGTCTGTGGTTGAGTAGATGGATTATCATCTGTCTTTCTCAAAAGCGATAGTCCCTTGAACCTCGAGGTCAGCGTGGTGTTCAAGGGCAGCAGAAGCGGTGGGGCTGGTTCTGGCAGCGAAGACGACTGGGTGCCTGAATTCCCAGTATCAAACGCGTCGTAGTCGATGAACTCCATACTGTATGAGAAGCACCACTGGGGAATTGATGGGAACTGAATAGGAATGAAAGGTACTATCGTTGGTGGTTTAGGCCACGGATCTGTTAACGATGGGTGCTCTCGATCTCCTCTCGGGCCGCCAAAATGCAGTAATCGCTTAGTCATACAGTATTTCCCTAAGACGTATATCTTCGCAATCACTTATATTCACCTATTAGCACTATTATTCGAAGCAGTTAGTGGTGCCTGTACTTGTCCATTCTTAGCTGCGCCACGCTTATTCTTCTTTCCACCTCTTTTGCGCTTCAGCTTCTTGATGAGCTTCTTCTTCTCCTCAGCCTCCAACATCTTCTGGTGCTGCTTTCTCTCACCTATATGCTTCTTGGATTCCAATCTCGCCAGTCTGGCCTTCTTTCCTGGTCTGACTTTCTTCTTTGCCCTGGCGAGTTCCTTCTCTATGCGAGCATTGTAGGTGTTGAGGTCTAGTACCTTGCCTGTTGGGTACGGCATTGTAAAGGAGCTCATCGATATCACATCATCACCTGAAATGGCAGAAGCCGTGAACCTCTCTTTATCGCTGTCTGTGTACTGTGCAAAATAGTATGATTCTGGACGTTCGTTCTTGATCTCTACTGGGGACGGTGAACGTAATGAGACTCTCATGACTGTTCTCTTCTCTGTGTGACGTCCTCTTTCCTCCTCATCTCCTTCGGCTTCGTTACCCTCAGATGTCTGTTCTTCAGGTTCTCCACCACCAAAGGAGAACAACGGGAAGTCGAACTCGTCATTCTCAGGTTCTGGCTCATCGTTGACGTCTTGGTCTGTCTGTGGGTTGGCTTCGACTATCTCAAACTCAAGTTCTGGGAGGATCACTGGCTCATCTTCGCTCACTTCACCATCACTATACAGATCTGTTCGTGAAACTCTTCAGAGACGGGAAAGTTAGTATATCTATATGGTGTTCTTGTATAGTGGACGGTACACATACACCTTTAGTTCTGACATTTGATAAGAGCTGCTATGGTTAACGTATGGGGAACCAGCAGTGTCTGGTGGAGTATACGCCTAGAATCTGATGCCTTGATGGGTATTTTTTTTTCCCTCACACAATCCACATCCGACGGCAGCATCAAAGTTCAAACATCTCGATTCTCTACACAAGATACAACAGCTACTAACCAAACTCGACAAGATGTATTGAACGACAATAACAAACAAAGCAAAATGTATGAAAGGAATCCAGATGTATAAAATAACCCCAAAAAAGAAAAAAAAACCGAGCTTGTAACCAACCAGCTTTGAATGACACTGAAAACACATGAGTAACCCATTTACCTTATCTCAACAATTCACCAATCTACACACGATCTCTTCTCGTCTGAATGCTCTCACCTTGCTGAGGCCTAACATCACGAGCAGAACTTTCAGTCCCCATACAATATGGATGGTCCGGCTTAGAACTGAAGGTCATCAACTGTTGAGCAGCATCAAGCATTGACTCCAACCCATTCCCATCGTGACCTTTAGGAATGTGTGACTTGCCGGGATAGGCTCCCATCTGTGGAAGCAACGTGGTAGAGGTGGTGTATGATGCCGATGCCGATGTTGATGCTGTTGTTGGGGTGGAGCCATATGATGGGGATAATGATGAGTAAGACGATGTTGCCTGGTATGGACTGTTGTTTACAGAAGGCGGTAAATTTGAGTTCAAGCTCAACTTCTGGATACCCACCCCGTCTTCGTGTGTCTCCTCGTCTGATATAGCCTCTTCATCCCTTCCCAGAATAGTCAACTTGTTCTCATTCTCCCATGTCCAGACAAACCCACCATAGTTGAACGACAACTGGCGCTCCCTTCTGACACCATCGACACCACTGATACCAGACGAAGTGGAAAGATCATGCAGTTGCTTGGAAGCTTTGAGCACTTCCTCCAACTCAATGATTGGCATCCCGGAGCCGCTACTTCTGCGACGCACATTAGCAAACGTATCCGAGTGTGATCTTGTCCGCTTCTCCACGGCTGGCTTCGTGATACGGGAGGGGAAGTTGTTCATCCAGTTACCTGTGTTGTTCTGGTTGGCGAGTACAGAAGAGGAACTCTTGCGTCTGTTCTTCAGATTCTGTGGAGGATCATTAACATCAACCAGTTTCCCATAGTGTTGGCTTCCAGGTCTCAAACACTCGTCAGGGAAGCTCTCTCCAAATAGCGGCACAAGACAATATCTGATAGGGAAGGCGAAGTTTCTAGCCAGTGTCTTACAAGTATCAAAAGGCAACCATGTTCCTTGGATCTTGAGGAATCCTCCACGAACCCTTCTCACCTGTGATGAAATGCTAGGGATGTTCTCAACCATCTTAACGATATCTGTCTTGGTGTTACCAGCGGCCTTCCATAACCCTGTGAAGAACACAAACCCTGTGTGATAGTCCCAGATAATCCAATGGTCATTAATCTGAAACTCGTACACGGATAGATATGATCTCTCGTCAACATTGGTGGCATACTTTCTCTTCGTGATGAATGTGTTATCCTCAATGCTCCCTCCAGATGTCAAGGGACGAATGAGTTCAAGTTGAGAATCAGGAATGCATCTGAGCATATCCTTTGGGATTTCATGTACTGGGTAGTTGATCTGGACTGAGTTGAGGAAATTCAAGCTCTCCTGGAAGGCCTTTGAGCCCGGGGTGGCGTTTGAAGAGGATGAAGATCTCCGTTTCTTCTGGGTAGAGGGGCTGAAAGACGACACTGGTTTCTTAGTGACAAAACTGGAGCTGTTGAACACAACCTTGGTGGATGGATTCACGGGTTCAAGGTGGGAGCGTGGGATCGTCTGCATCAAGAGGCCCTCCTGTGCGCTCATGGGAGGCAAGCGGTTGGTGCTGATTTGGTGGTATCCCGACCCACTGCTGCTTAATGGGGTGTACATTTGGGGTCTCTTTGTATTGCGATGTGTGTCTTGATCCATGTGTTTTCTAGCTTCTATCTGTAGATTGTAATATGTTATCGGAAACACAGGTGTTTGTTAGGTGAGGGGAGCTGAACAGCTCGGTTCAATGTTTGCGGGCCTTGTCGGCTTATATACTCTGTATAGGTGGTTAGGTGAGGGGAGCTGAACAGCTCGGTTCAATGTTTGCGGGCCTTGTCGGCTTATATACTCTGTATAGGTGTCAGGCCTAGACTACATATCAGGCGCCACTTTTGCCCCCTGAAGCGCACATAAATTGTGCACATGATCAACTGCATGGTGCACACATAGCGGATCGGATTCTTGTGTCAATGAGAAGCCACTTATCGGATCTCATTGGCCAGCAACGAACACCCCGTGTGTGTAAGTCTATGCATTAGATTTGATTTGGAGATGAATAAACGGTACGATCATAGTAAAGATTACAGAAGCGTATAGTGGACTCATTGCTAGCTACCATGCGGACAGCCATGGACTCTGCGCTTATCTTCGGCAGCTCCTTCTCCTTGAACTAATATGACGTCTTGTTATCTCGATAGCCTTTCTCGATCGAGCACGCAAGACAAATGATAAGCTGCTTCGAAACTTCGAGCGTCCCGACTTTGTCTCCACAGTCTGAAACTGGGAAAATCATTGGCACCAAATCTCGGGCCCCACAAAATTTCTCAGCTGATAAGCACACGAACTTGCAAACACACCGCAGATCATCCCTGCTTGCTGCCTTTTCCGTTTAAAAGCTCAGGAGCAAAACTAGTTTAAGACGCTACAGTCTTCATGACTGAGGTTGGTAGTACGTGTATTAGCACTTTCACTTAAGCTGTTGTTAACCTAGCTAAACGTTCAAGCTCAAGTGCTTTGCGCTGAAATTGTGTCACTCTGGAGTCTGGAGTCCCTTCCCGGTCCCCGGCCCGAGGCCTCGGATCAACTGACTCGGCCCTTCATACATACAGTACGGTGACAGGCATCGTCAAACCTTATGCTCCGTTCTTATCATTTGCCATGAGTAAACAAGGTTACAAGATAGCAACATAAAAGATGACTTCTGACTCCTAGCTCCTAGTTGTTGAGTTGACGCTAATGAGTTATGGATGTGCCCTCATCAATTCGGGACCTCCAACTTCGTGCGTACTACGTAGTCTTATCTCCATCGAGGGCAGTGTCCAGACCGATGGGCCAAGGCGGAGGTCCGAGGGTAGCTATGAGTGAATCCAGATATAAGGTAGATGGCAACACTCTCGTAAAACAATAGATAAATGAATATCGTCATATAAGTTGGCCACAGCGACGGTTGCACCTCTCATCTCAGCACTCATCTGCGCCAGGGATCAATAACGTTAGTTGTCGTAGGTCTTAATTCTTGAACTTGACTTTCAAGCTGCACTACTTCTACAACGAGTGGACATGAACAGATTAATCTATTAGTAGAATGGAACGATCTTCGATACCTGATGTAGTGATCTCAAATAAATAGTAGTGTGACAAAGTGGAGATCCCATGATAAGTACCTCCAAAGGGTAGAAATGCAATTTTTGACTATGAACAAGATGGTACATGTGACCTCATGGATACAGTGAGAAGTGAAGAAGACGACTTGAGAGCCGAAATGCAAATGACAATGATGGTATGACACCCAAAGAACTGAATGGCTTCAAGCCTCGACAACCTCGAGATATCCACTGTCAACGTTGTACACCAATCCCCAAAGTTCAAGCTCACCCTTGTTGACAGCGTTGATGACAACCTTCTGCTGTTTCAAAATATCAAGCTGCTTCATGACGTTGTATTCAGCTAGTCTCTTGGCTCTCATCTTCATGTCGGTGATCTTCTCCAAGTGTTCAATCTTCTCATCTCTCAACTGATCAATCTTCTCCAAATACTTCATGAGGTGTGAGTTGTCAGGCCCAAGGTCCTTGTATGAGAGGGAGTTCCAGATACCACCACAATCACTGTGTCCACAGACGATGATCTTCTTAACTTTCAACACGTTAACACTGAACTCCAATGTGGACTTGGTAGTCAAATCGTCAATGCTCACGAGGTTGGCAATGTTCTTGAATGTGAAAACCTCACCAGGACTGACATTTAATACGTTCTCGTTGTATCTCGAGTCAGAACAACCAATCCACAGTGTGTGCGGACTTTGGCCCTTGCCGTTGATCTCAAAGAGATTTGGTTTGTGTTCGTTCATCTTCTCGACCCATAACTTGTTGTTGTATAGGTAATCTCTCAAAGTGGAGTCTTTTGTGAGGGCGAATGGTGATGTCTCTTCATCATGTTCGAGACAATGTGCGTGGTCATGGTGACCGTGGTCGATTGGGGATGTTGGGACAGCTGGAGCTGGAGCAGTAGATGTGGCGAGCATTCTTGTAGCGAGTGTCTATACTGATATTGAGTACGAGCGCGGGAGCGATGGTCTGAGGGGGAAATGCAGTGGAGCTCTGAGTAGCATGGGCTCTAGAGAGAACTAACCAAGGAGAGAACCTAAAAGGCGAGAGCAAAGAATTTATATTCAGCTCGGCGGTTACACCTAAGTTATATACAGCTCAACATCGATGACCCTCAACATAACACATCATCGCCGCTACAGGCCAACAATTCGATCACAGTGCAATTTTTCGCTCTTGAGTGACGCACTCGATGTGATGTCAACAATTTCGTCATCGCGAAAACCGGGCAAAAGCGTGTCATATATATCTGGGGTTACGTACGATGGAGGGAGGAACTGAGCGCCAAAATCCCCTTATACCATCGTGAAAGAGCTCAGAGTTTTTATGAAACCTCCTCTTGATATTCCATTTCTTAGGGTGTCGTAAAAAGGTTCATAGAACCGTTGACCCGCATCATTTTGCCTTCTGGATTTGGTTCTCATAGCCCATGTGGAGTCAAGCAAGATGAGATCTGTTGCCCGGGTTACTCTTGGTGACGTATGCTCTACCCAGTTGATGTCATGAAGAGAATTGATAAGCGCAACATGAAGTGAAATATTGGCCGCACGTGACCAGACTTCGCGAAATGATCTTGGGATGGATGATACGCCGCGGCCCGCTTCTGTATAAATTAAGGTCTTCCTTAGAATTGGCGGGCTCACAACCACTACAGGGTTCATAACCAGAGAATTGTAACAACGGTTCGATAGTAAGCCTCGGTGCTAGGTGGGAAACTGAATATGATATTACCTGGATCTAACTTTTAGAGCACTTCCAGATCACCCGTACGTCTATATGTTATATGTAACTGGTCAACTGGTCAAGACAAGATTCAAGATACAGCTTACAGCTATTAGCTAAGGCCATGCACTCGATTCATCTCATACACGACGGCATCAGGTTTATCCTTGGCCGTCATATTCAACCACTTATAGCTTATATACTACTTTAGAAATTAGACTGGGTCGTTCAGTTTCCTCTGGAGTGTACGGTGAAATGACTTTGATCATCAATCAGCACGCTGCACAGATCAAAGGGCAGCTGAGAGCTCGTCAAATCGCAGAGGAGAAGTATAAACGGAGGTGGTGCCATCAACTGATGCCAGGTTACTTGAGGAACTGTAACATGTTGCCCCTTTTCCCCTTTTGTGAAGCACGTCTCACGGCCCACGGGTGACGGTTGTAGCTTGCAAAGCTGTATGTATCATGAAAAGCAGCACTATATAGACAGCGGGGTGCTTGGATCCCGGGATTTACCCCATTGTTCTGCTGCAGTGAGGCAGTTGGATAGCGGGGCGGCCCTCAAATGAGCTGAAGAACAACCGCCGGGAGATCAACGTTGAACGGTGAACCTCGCCTCTGACTCTTGGCTCCTCCTATTGAACTGCCTTCTGGTAGGTACCTGAGTCTGCTCTGATGTTTCGTATTATCATGTGGTACGCCTAGAGTATTGCTTCCAATATCCAGCTTGTAGCTGTGCTTCATTTAGAGTGCGTTTCAATTGACACCCTTGACTCGTCTTCACGGAGATTCAAGGGATGTTGAATGTTCCGTCCGGCAACGCGTCTTGACTCTTGACTCTTGAGTCAATTGACGGAGCTAATTATCCGACCCCGGGAACAAGGTCCGCTGCCCGACTGCATAACGTCCAAGACGGAGCGAACAGAATAGGCTACAAGACTCAAGTCATACCCGCACTCAGCACTGTATGTGTTGAGGATCACTACCAGTCGTTGTGCCTGGATTAATGCTATACGTCGCTATGAGAGGGCTGAAAGAGGGTTTTCTCCAATAGACCATCTACCACATTAGTGACTCAACATTCTTAGGTAGACCTCCGGCGTTGAAGAGGTTGAGGAAACTAGGTAGTCATCTTGAGTGCTCTTCCTGAAGGGGCTACAAGAATGTGAGCTGCGACGTAGTCTTGATGTCAGTATAGTCACCGGTCACCGGTCATCGGTCACCGTACCACGGAATAAGTTTACACACGAGCACATACAGCTCATGATACAAAAGAATCAGATGCAGTACTAGTCCTAGATTTGAGAGTATGCTGATATTTATAGATCAATTCCAATGATCAATCGATGTCACAGAAGACCTCCATTAACTCGTTAAACAGTTAGCAGTTCAATTTCAATAACTATTACCTCCTGTTGGCCGCCAGCCGGTATCCGACAGATTAGAATCGTATTCCCACAGCTGCTGCTAGTCTTCTCAGCTAGGGAAGTACACCCCGGCCATGGATGATGGTACGATCCAGGGGTTACACTGGTTTGTATAATTCGCGGCTATAAGCTGGGCCGCGTAGCTTCCCCACAACAGTACGTCTATGATGTCGGCTACTATACGAAAAGGCCGTGCAAACGTAATGACACGGTGTGCGCGGATGGAACAGAACAGTGGATTAACCGTGGATCTAGTGGTACTCATTAATAGATATGAAGCACTGAACAGTGAATCTCCAGTAGCGGGGACATCATCCAGCTTGTACTCTTGATCGAACCAACGATGTGATTGGGGCAGTGAGTAAGAGAACCGGGGAGCCGGGACAAACAGCGAGACATCTCCGCCCCAGACGTGAGCCATGCATGTTCTCCAGTTATTTTTTCACATAGAATCAACTTCTGCTCGACGTGACTTTGGCGCTCCCCAGTGTCATGTGTCGGACTCCAAAGCTATAAAAACCGACACCCCTCTCCCGTTATTTCAATCCCACACTCATCCTGGTGCCGACTTTTATCCTCTCCTCATATACCATTACACACAATGTCTGACAGAGAGACCAACCTCATTGCATCCATCGATATTGGAACCACCTCTTCAAGAGCAATCCTCTTCTCCAGAACCGGACAGGAGATTGCTAAGCACCAGATCGAGTACTCCACAACCGCCAACACAACCGCTGATGGTGAGACCAAGATCTTCTCCGCAGAGGGTATCACAATCACCGCTACTGAGGACTTGGAGATTGAGGACGACAAGGACGCTAAGGGTCCAACCCTCAGATTCCCAAACCCAGGCTGGGTTGAGGTTAAGCCAGCACACGTTTTGGCTAATGGTATCCAGTGTTTGGCTGCTTGTATTGTCACCCTTGAGAATGTGAACAAGGAGCGTGAAGCTAAGGGGGAAAAGCCATACAAGGTCACCTCCATTGGTATTGCCAACATGAGAGAGACCACCATTGTCTGGGACAAGAAGACCGGCCGTTCTTTGAACTACGGTATCGTCTGGAACGATACCAGAACTGCTGAAATCGTCAACAAGAAGAAGGCTGCCAACTCTGCTGAGAAGCTTGAGGAGTTGAGACACAAGAGCGGTGTTCCACTATCCACCTACTTCTCCGCCTCCAAGCTTAGATGGTTGATCGATAACGACTCCGATGTCAAGGCTCTCTATGATGCCGGTGAGCTTATGTTCGGTACCATTGACACCTGGTTGATCTACCACATGACCAAGGAGAACGCTTTCGTTTCCGATGTCACCAACGCTTCCAGAACTATGTTCATGAACATCAACACCTTCCAGTATGACGATGAGCTTCTGGCCTTCTGGGACATCGACCCAAAGAAGGTTGCTTTGCCAAAGATCGTCTCTTCCTCTGAGTACTACGGTGCTTTCGCCGTTCCAAAGCTTGGTGACTTGGGTTACCAGGGTGCCTTGTCTGAGGCCGCACTTGAGAAGTTGGCTGTTGTTAAGGGTATTCCAATTTGCGGTTGTTTGGGTGACCAGTCGGCTTCTATGGTTGGTCAGTTGGCATTGAAGGCCGGTGCTGCCAAGTGTACATATGGTACCGGTTGTTTCTTGCTCTACAACACTGGTAACAAAACTTTGATTTCTAAGGCCGGTGCCTTGACTACCGTTGGTTTCTGGTTCCCAGCTCTTGCTGAGTCTGAGAACTTCCCTCACTACGCCCTTGAAGGTTCCATCGCTGTTGCAGGTTCCGTTGTTCAGTGGTTGAGAGACAACTTGAAGTTGATCAACGAGGCAGCTGATATCGGTCCATTGGCCAGCCAGGTCTCTGACAACGGTGGTGTTGTTTTTGTCCCAGCCTTCTCTGGTTTGTTCGCTCCATACTGGGACTCAGAGGCTAGAGGTACCATCTTGGGTTTGACCCAGTACACCACCGCTTCTCACATTGCTAGAGCTGCTCTTGAGGGTGTCTGTTTCCAGGCCAGAGCAATCTTGAAGGCCATGGCCTCCGACGCTGGTGCTGAGGGTGACTTCTTGGAGCAGGCTGTCGGTACTTACGAGAAGGCTCCATTGTCTCTTTTGGCTGTTGACGGTGGTATGTCAAAGTCTGACGAAGTGATGCAGATCCAAGCCGACATCTTGGGTCCATGTGTCACTGTTAGAAGATCTCCAAACGCTGAGGCTACTGCTCTCGGTGCTGCCATTGCTGCTGGTATGGCTGAGAAGGAGGCTTCCAAGAGAATGTGGGATGATTTGGATGATGTCGTTGGTGCCATTGGTGCTGCCTCTAAGGGTGACTTCGTCTCCCAATCCGAGCCAACCAAGAGAAGGGCTGACTGGGCTCTTTGGGAAAGAGCTATTGAGAGAGCTAAGGGTTGGATCTCCAACTAAATGCTCGATTGATGATGCATTATACTGATGACTGAACGCTATAGTTCAATCTGTTACGAAGACATGTTGTTTTAAATCGCCACTGTGGGGCTCATGATTGCTTTTCTTTTATCATCGCTTATGGAAAATTTGCCACATGTGTATGATTTTTATGTTGTATATTCATACTGGTTTCAATGGAGTGGTTTACTATCTATAAGCTTGTTGTGAACGTACTTGGTAGCAGCTGATGCGCCTTATGACTTATCCCTTTGGTGTGGGGTAAACCGCGTAGCAGGCGCATCAGAGCATCCGTACACCTTGAATAATTTTTCACAGTCACACAGAAAAGGCTCTCTGCGCTCACGCTATGAAATCATTTCGCGGACTGTATGTGGCCCTTCCGACGGTGCTTCGCGAACTAGTGCTGTGAATTGGTTCACCGTCCAGCGTGCTCTCCACTAGGGCGTAGGTGCGCTGCGAAACCTCTGCTGTGTACCGGCTTGGGCGCGGGAGTGTGTGGGAAGTGAAAAACTTCAAAACTACTAACATAGAGGCTAATGATAGGGCGCAAGGTGCGTTGAAGGAGAGATCTCAACCTCATCAATCCAAAATGGCTCCAAAAGGTAAGAAGGTCGCCCCAGCTCCATTGGCCAAGAAGTCCGCTTCCGCCTCTAAGACTCCAAAGAACCCATTGGCTGAGTCCAAGCCATTGAAGTTCGGTATTGGTCAGGCCATCCAGCCAAAGAGAAACTTGTCCAGATTCGTCAGATGGCCAGAGTACGTCAGACTTCAGAGACAGAAGAAGATCTTGAACTTGAGATTGAAGGTTCCACCAGCCATCGCTCAGTTCCAGCACACCTTGGACAGAAACACTGCTGCTGAGACCTTGAAGCTCTTCAACAAGTACAGACCAGAGACCAAGGCTGAGAAGAAGGAGCGTCTCACCAAGGAGGCTGCTGCCATCGCTGAGGGTAAGACCAGACAGGAGGCTTCTCCAAAGCCATACGTTGTCAAGTACGGTTTGAACCACGTTGTCTCCCTTGTTGAGAACAAGAAGGCCAAGCTCGTTTTGATTGCCAACGATGTTGACCCAATTGAGTTGGTTGTCTTCCTTCCAGCTTTGTGCCGTAAGATGGGTGTTCCATACGCCATCATCAAGGGTAAGGCTAGATTGGGAACCTTGGTTCACCAGAAGACCTCTGCCGTTGCTGCCTTGACCGAGGTTAGAGCTGAGGATGAGGCCGCTTTGGCCACTTTGGTCTCCACCATCA
>JAKVQR010000024.1:0-22350 GCA_030462915.1 Petasospora meyerae | reverse complement strand
TAATATGCCAATGACTCTTTCGATTTATACAGCACAAACTTGAAACTAATACCTGTTGTCTAAAACAAACCGTTAATTTATACACAGATATACCAGCTTCAAGTTCCCAAAACACCATGAGTGCAATTGTATTCGCTGCCAACTCCTGTGCGAGAGTGCTCACCGTGACTCTTCTATGTACCAGCTATCTTTCTGCGTTCGACAATGACCAATCATCATCTCAAACACCAAAGATCATTGTTTCACATATCAAGAATCTTATAGAGCAACACTAGATGTATTGAGATTAACAGCCATTGTCACTAGAGTAGTCCACCCATGCGCCTACCTCCCTACCTCCCATACCGCTGAGAACTCATTTGACAATTTACCCAATAAGCTGTTGTACGAATGTCTCAAACACCTAGATTCTGTTTTGAAAAACGATGAAGTTCATCTGATACACTGTTATATCTCTCGTCCACTGCAACTGTCCGCAATAGCATACCCTAACACCTTCCAATTTGGGCAATCAACACAAATGTCTCAGTAACTCCTTCAATCCTCATCAATCAAACATGAGACCTACTCCAATCGTCTCCAATTATCCAAATTAGCCACAAATAGATCGTCTGAAATATTGAATATTCGACGAGTGCAGCTACCGTATTTCCGACTAAGTGCTGTGTACCTACTGGCCCACTGCCCGTCCAGAAGTGTAAATCTGCCAATTTTCACATTATAGACTTTTGACAAGAGCTAATATTCTCCCAAAGACAGCTTTCACAGAGAATATTACACCGTCACATATTTGTTTTCTTCTTTGTAATCGTTTAGTACTGTCCAGTCTTTGACCTACCTCCTCTACCGCTCCATCAACCAGTAGAACTCGAAAAGCTCAAATACAACTCTATTAAAATGAACCAAACTATCCATCAATGCATTTTAAAAGTATTTTTTTGCTGCCAATATTGTTGTACACCACTCAACTGATCGTTTATTTAAAGCCTTGCTCACTGCTTAAACATGCACAATGTCTTGAACGAAGCTCACATACTGTTTCACACATATTGATGTCCAGAGAATCGTCTTCTCCTATCTTAAAGTGTGATATTTCCATTAGTATACAGTAAATTTTCAGTGTGATTGAAAATATAGATTGTATATATGAGTCTGCTCTCTTAAGAGTTCCCTCATTCGTCAGTCAGCATTAATTCGACTCCTCGATATCTCTTTATAAATTCTGCATCACTCACATTTGAATTTTGATATTACCACCTATCGTCTCCATATACTCGATTTAAACCTTGACCCCTTTACTCGTTGGTTCTAGTTTCTACAAGCACAGTTTACGCTGCTCTCTTCTGCAGTCACAGCCAGCCCCCACAGCCATCCCCCACATTCTACCCCGCGCTATGAAAATCCGAATCTCAGTAATCAACAGTTTGTATCAAGATCAAAAATCATTCTCAGACTTCCAAAGACTCAGAACTGAAACTATACTATACAAGTTGCCGAGTTATACTCCCGACTTATTGTCAAGCATCTGCTCAGTAACACCAAAAGACCTACGTCTTCTTGAACTTCTTCACTGCAAACGTTCTGTGATTCAAGAATCATCAACCTTCAAAACCAAATAAGACAATAGATAAGTACAGAGAACACCAGCTCTTATTGGGATCTCCTTCAAGCTTGAGTTTTATCTATATACATTAATTCATCATCAAGTCTTCGTTTTAGACTCATTCTCAAGCTCCTGCAACAATCTTTGTGACTTTTCTCGTGTCTCCTGTTTGTGTAATTCATCGATGATCACATCCAGCTTCTCTCCTCTCAAAATACCATCAATGTCATGTATAGACACAGAGCATCTATGATCAGTGACTCTGTTTTGAGGAACATTGTAGGTGCGAATTTTGTCAGATCGATCAGTGGTGGTAACCTGGTCGGTACGCTTTTGTCGCTCCTCCTTCTCTCTCTCCAATCTTTCCATCTCAGCCAATCTCGCTCTCAAAATCCCAAAGGCCTTGGCTTTATTTTTGTGCTGTGAGCGTTCATCCTGAATAGCAACAACAATTCCAGTGGGAATATGAGTGAGTCGAACGGCGGACTCGGTAGTGTTAACGTGCTGTCCACCCTTTCCAGATGCTCTCATAACATCAATGCGAACTTCCCCTTGTGCAAAAGATCTTTCATCTGCATCTTCTGCCTGACCTCTCTCGGACATCTTAGGTAGAACAACAACAGCTGCCGTGGATGTTTGCGTTCTTCCTTTGGTTTCGGTCTCTGGGATACGTTGAACTCTGTGAACTCCAGCTTCGAACCTCAGTTTGTCATAGGATCCTGGCTCGTCTATTGAGAGAATGGCTTCGGTGATACCATTCCCTTGTGTGTTGATTGTCTTGGAGATGATCGTCGTTGGCCATCTGTTATGTGAAGCGTAGCCCAGGTACATGTTGAGAAGGTCTTGTGTGAAGATCATAGCTTCCACACCACCAACACCAGGTCTAAGCTCAAGCATCGCTGGACGATCGGCAAACTCATGTGGAGGTAGGAGCTTGGATTGTAGTTTCTCGGCGGTTTTGACAAGTTCAGGAAGAGTGACTTGAATCTCGGCTTCAGCTTCTTCTTTCAACGATTCGTCAGACAGTAGTGCCTGTAGCTCATCATAGGCAGAAACAGCCTCGACATAATCACGGTACACATCCACAACACTGGAGAGCTGAGAAAACTTCTTCTAGTCCTTGAGATTGAATGTTCCACCCTGGGAAATCACGTTCTCCAGGTCCTTGTGCTCTTTGGCCAAGATCTCTGCGCGTTTCAGTAGCGTGGGGTGAAGAGGTTGGAAATCATAGTCAGTTACTTCATTGGTAGAGTAGTGCCTCCAGATCGGTAGTCGTACTCGAGCAAGTGCGTTTCTGTGTGAAATCTAGCGGATGAAAGACATCTTTAAAGTGGTCAGTTGTTTTTCAAGTAGTAGTGTCTTCCATAAAGCGAGAGAGAGAGAGAGAGAGAGAGAGAGATGTGATTTTTTTCATTCTCCGACCGTTTTTTTTTTTTTTTTTCTTTCCCCTCGACTTTCTCTCTCTTCCTGTTCGCTTTTCAAAGCTTTCACAACTCCACAGCTAACATAAACCTATCTACGCCGAAGTACCAAACCCAACATCAATGTCACTGAATCAACTCTACACAAAGGCTAAGAAGGTCGGAGAAGGTACATATGCCGTTGTTTATCTTGGTAAGGAAACTACCACCGGGCGAGACATTGCAGTCAAGGAAATCAAGACCGGCCAATTCAAAGATGGGCTCGATATGTCTGCCATAAGAGAGGTCAAATTTCTTCAGGAATTACGCCATGTCAATGTGATCGAGCTTGTTGCAGTATTCGAAACATCAGGAGATCTGAACCTCGTCCTTGAGTTTCTCCCATGTGACTTGGAAGTTCTGATAAAGGAAAAGTCAATCATATTCTCCCCTGCAGACGTGAAGAGCTGGCTCTTGATGACTCTACGTGGAGTCCACCATTGTCACAGGAACTTCATCTTACACCGAGACCTGAAACCATCAAACTTGCTGCTTGGCAGAGATGGCTAGTTGAAGATTGCCGATTTTGGTTTGGCGAGAGCATTTGGGTCACCTCACGAGGAGTTCACAACTAATGTCGTGACACGATGGTACAGGGCGCCTGAGCTACTGCTTGGAGCCAAACATTATGGTGGGGGAATTGACATTTGGGCAGTTGGAATCATCTTTGCAGAACTCATGTTGCGCGTGCCCTACCTTCCAGGTCAAACAGAGGCCGAACAAGTCGATGTTACTTTCAGAGCACTGGGCACACCAACAGAGGAGGATTGGCCAAACGTTTCATCGCTTCCAGGATACAATGATCTAGGGATGTATCCAAAACCAACCAGAGGGGAATTAAGAAGAAGATTTCTTGCTGCAACAGAAGCAGGTCTCGACTTGATGTGCGGTATGCTGGAAATGGATCCCAACAAGAGATTTAACAGTGAAGAGGCGTTGACGAGCGAGTACTTCACAGAGATTCCACTTGCTACACCACCGGAAGAGCTTCCTATCAAGCCTTAAAAATATCTAATCATGTACAGAGTTTTGTGACATGCTTTCCAATAGCCATCGAGGCAGTGAGTCCAGGTGACTCAATACCAAGAAGGTTCACAAATCCTGGGTACCCTTCTTCCTCCTTGATGTAGAAATCAGAAAAGTCCTCGCTACTCTCTGGTCCGATCAACTTCGGTCTGATACCGGAGTACGTCGCCTCCAAGTCTTGAATGAGAACATGTGGGAGGTACTTCATAATCTCTTGGTGAGCAAGCTCTTTGCGTTCGCTTGTCGGTTTCAGGTCGTATGGATGATCGACCCACTCAACGTCTGGTCCAAATCTGATTTGTCCGTCCAGTGAAAGTGTAAGATGCGTCCCAAGGCCCTTTAGCTTCTTGTGAGGTGTAGGGTAAACTAGTCTTCTTACCTCGGGGAACGATGAGTTGAGAGCGAAATAGGTACCTTTGGCGTAGAACAGCTTCTTGTGTCTCTCTTGTGGCAGAAGCAGGTTCGAAATCTTGTCCGCATGTAAACCAGCACTGTTGATCACGCTATCCACGATGATTGAGGTTGACTCGCCAGCTCCTTGCGATGTTTGAGCGTCAATTTGGTAACCTTCAGAGAGTTTTGTGATCCCACACACTTCGGATCCCAGTGCAATCTCGCCGTTGTTATTCTCCAATTTGGTTTGTAGGTACAACATCAGTGAGTGTGCCGAGACGATTCCTGTTGTTGGGGAGTTGAGAACTCCACGCTTCACTTCAACTGCTGGTTCCATATACTGTGCCTTATAGGTTGGGATGAGATCTGTTTTGATACCGAGATCCTTGGCTTTGAAGTGTAGGTGTTCGATGTAAGCGTCTTCTGCGTCAGTTTGAGCCACTATCCATTTACCCACGCGTTGCATTTCCACTCCAGCTGATTGTGCCTCAGTGTATATAAGATTCTTTCCCTCAATGCAGAGCTTGGTCTTGAGAGAGTCTTTAGGATAGTACAATCCTGCGTGTATCACTTCAGAGTTTCTAGAAGACGTCTCCTGTCCCAACCTGGTGTTCTTTTCGATAAGGATCACAGAGTGGCCTTGGGTGGCTAGTTCAGAGGCAACGGCAAGACCCACAACACCACCGCCAATAACGGCATGTGAATAGTCGACCAGCCTAGCCGCACTTGTAGTGAATCTTCTGATACCAAGCATATTGGGATATGGTGATCGGCTATGGAGGGTTTGGGATGAGATCGTGTTGTGAGGAAGCTCATGGACGAGAACCCATATTCTTACCCCGCGGAGACCGACAGACAAGGTAAAAAAAAAGAACAACGATGAGTGGTCAAAACTAGTACACACACAAGTCACCCACCAGACTCAACATCGAATCCCATGTTCATCAACAAATTGAGGAACATACACCCCAAAAGAATATCTTTAAGATACTTCTCCCACCAACGGCCCCCACTTTATGATGTACTTCCTACCAAACGGTCCATGAACCGTGTGTTATTCGATCTCGATGCCCGTCACTCATTTGGTAAACTTTATCCAGCTTACGAAGCCATCTACAAATCTTTGGACTCCCAAAATGATCCAGATATTCCAAAATATATCAATGCATCTGACCTAATGGTGATGAAACTGGCTCTAGAGAACATCCGTCTTCAGTCAAGCACAGCCAACAAGCACTTGGTGGATCTGGAAAACGCCCTAGTGGAGAAGGCAGCTGAGCGAGGCAATAACGATGCAGTGACTCTACTATCATTTGAAGCAATCATAAGTGAAGACGCACCAAATGACGACAAGGTACATGCAAAGAAGCTGGTGGAGGCCTTACTGAAGCTCAAGCATCCACTCACCATCAAACTCTCAGGTGATTTGTGTCTCCGATCTGAAAATCAAAGTCAAGCAGAGAAGTTCTATCTACAGTTCCTGGCCTTGGAGAGCGACACATTTCTTGCATCGGAAGTGTACCTTCAGCTTGGAGTCCTTCATTTTCAAAAGCCAGACCTCGTTAAGGCCAGACACTACTTCGAGAGATCCATTGCCACCGGGCCGATCGACAAAGTTGCCCAGTGCCATTACTACCTCGGCCAGCTGAATGCTCATGATCCAATCAAAGCCCGTTATCACTACGAAATAGCGGCTTCCCAAGGTTTTAGAGAGTCTTTCCAACAACTTGGATTCCAGGAGTTGAACTATTTCGGTGACGCTCGCAAAGCCAAGGAGTGGTTTGTGCTTGGATCTGAACTTGGCGATGTGAGCTGTGTCATAGGCTTGTTCGATTGTTATATTAAGGAAAGGGACTACAGAAAGGCATATGCGTCCTTTAATACACTTCAAACAGGGCTCGAACAATCACCCAACTCACAAGATCAGCTTGTTTGGCAGCACTTCTGTCAGAGTCGAGCCGAGAGCATCCAGTTCATGAATCGAATGTATTAGCCTTTGAGGGAGACACTGAAGAAGATCCAAAACTTCTCTACAGACAAGAACACGCCTCAAGCGACGGCAAATGAAAGTGATAGATGGAACGTATGAAATTAAGGGGCTTATTCCCATGGCCATTTGCAATAGACGATGACATCGCCTTCTCTCCGGGAGTCCCAATGGAAGTATGAATTCCAGAATCTTGCACACTCTTCGTAGGGAGAATCCAGT
The DNA here is from genome assembly GCA_030462915.1 of Petasospora meyerae. Taxonomy (NCBI): domain Eukaryota; kingdom Fungi; phylum Ascomycota; class Saccharomycetes; order Phaffomycetales; family Wickerhamomycetaceae; genus Petasospora; species Petasospora meyerae. The sequence goes on along the minus strand of JAKVQR010000024.1, from coordinate 15,659 downwards.
AGATACTCCTCCATAGTGTTTTCCAGCTGACCGAAAAATATCAAGTGTGAGGGCCACTCATGAAGGTATTCCCTTCCAGGTGATCGTAGAGACTTCTTGAAAGGAGGTGGGAAGTTCTCGAACATGAACTTCATAGGGTCATCATAAAAGATGTCGCTTTCATCTTGATATTTCGCTATGTCGTTCAATGTATGGGACTGGTCCAGAAGGTGAAGTGGAGGCTCACAAGTCAGGAACCACGCATCATCAAGATCTGGTCGATGTAGGTGAGATTGCCATGGTGTTGAATGGCACGGCATCAAAAATCCAACAGAAACAACGTCAACATCATGCCTTAAGTAGTCGATCACATCAATCACACCACGCTCATGGTACTGTGTGAGGAACACAGATATGATGGTGTTGAAACAGATAATGATGCCGGCCAATGGTCTCAGAGTCTTAGAGTAGTGCAAATTCCAGTGGTAAAATCCGTATGAGGTAATCACCAAAATGATTGGTTGAAGGGGATAAATGAAACGTAACTCTTTGTGGTCAATCAGGCTGAACACCCCAACGACAAATGCCAGCATGGACTTTAAATAACGGAAGGAGTATTTCATACATCCGTATGCAAAGAAGGGAAGGTATAGCATTAGCATGAGCGGGATACTCTGTGTGAGATGAAAATGCCATGGCGCCACGCCATAGAATCTCGATAGTGACGAGGTTGCATTGAACTTGATAAACTTCAGAATAGGAAGACACCAGAATCCATAATACCAACGATCAATGATTGAGTTCAGGGCGAGTGTGATAGAGCCGATTGTGACAGCATAGACCATCAGTTTCATGTTCTGCTACCAGCGATGACGTAGCACAAATTCAATAGAAAGGAAACCCCATATCAAGCAGTTTGTGGGCCGTATAATGCAAGAAATAGCCGCCAATGCCAATGTGCGTTTCAATTCAGACCAACTGACTATCTTGTCATCCCATGCCCAGTGCGCAAGCGCAGCAGAAGTCAGTGTCAGCTCTAGGGAATTGCTGAATGTCCGTGTGATGACGTACCAATTGAAAACACTGAAGACGCTGAGGACCAGTGTCCCACGTGCAATCATCTCATTTTTGGTCAACTTGTAAGCGAAATGGTAAAGGTAAAGCTCGCCGACTGCTGCGATGATTCCTTGGGTGATCTTGGGGAGGTAGACGACGCCGATTTCACCAAGAGATAGAAAGTCGCTGAATTTGTAAACAAGTGAGAAAATCAATGGGTGTAGAACAGACCTGAGACCTTCCCTCCACTCCCAAGTCAGGTAGCCGTAACCATAAGCAAGCTGGTGGGCAGGTTCCAGTGATTGCCAGTACTCGTCTGCTTGAAAGAATGTGTTGATTGTTAAAGCATTGAGAATCCTCAGTAATGCAAGATACGGTAGGACCAATCCAGCTGGTAGATGAGGTGAGCGAAGTGACGGAGATGGCGATCTCTATGAGTTCATGGTAGCGTTGATGTGGATAGAGTAGCAAAGTATCTTGTTGTGAAGGGATCACTAAGGTGTCTCGGCTCAGATCTTCGTTCTCCCTTTTTTTTTTTCCGGCGGTCGATAAGTTCATCAGCAGCCAAAACATATCTACACTTGGTTAAGTCCTTTCTTTCCATATCAGTTTCATCACCCAATAGATATCATCTAATTCAGTTTATGTTGATCTATATACCAGGCCTTGAAGAGGCGGGAGATGTACACCACAAGCGAACCAGCTGGCCACTGGAAAACGACCAGCGAGATTATTAAATGGTACATTTGTTTCTTCTCCTTCCAGCCATTTTTGCGCAAATAACAGACACACTTGCCACATGGCCATCTTGGCCAGGACGTGAAGACGCTGGTAATCCGGAAGTGAAAAATATGTGAAGAAAGGGAAACCAAATCAACGTACGCTGTGGATGGTAGAAGACGGTGTCGAAAGCTTCCTGAAAAAAATCCTGTCTGCAAGCTTGACAGCTTGCCAGCTGTGTAATTCGCGGAAACAGTTGAAGGGGCTCCTCTCAGGGCAACACATTTTTATTAATTTTGCCCTTTTTACGTGTTAGTGAACTAAACCTTAGACTTGTTGGTAGTGTAGTGATAAGATTAGGGTTTCTGTAGCAGCAGTTGACCATTTTAAGCTACACAGATTCTTGTCCTGGCACTAACATAGCATATATTCCTAAACTTCTCCCCGCATCACGTGAAAATCACGTTTTTTCCAAGCTCTTGGATTGCAATCGTCGCCCACTTTTTTTTTTCCGAGACACCTTGAATCTTGAACGCGTAAGAATCCTCACTGAGAAACAACAACCTGTAAACAACTGATTGTAACAACAAAACACTTCACAACTCTCATCAACGCCACAAAGCATCCATACAAAGTCTCTTCACCTTCCAAACACAAAACGGTCACTGAAGTTGGATTCTCCATCATTGCCCTGAACAAAATCCGTTATTGATGGAGTACACAGAAGAGATTGATAAACTCGCCTCTGAGTTGAAGGGCTCTGGCTCATATGAGCAGAAGTTATCGGAGTTGCTCAATCTCATTGATAGAGTTGAAGCCTTCACTAGTCCAGAAGAGTATGAGTACTATATCTCCACAATGCTCCCAATCTACATCGAACTTCTCAACACAATCGAGATTAGCTTCGAGAGTGAATCCTTGGAACACAAGCTGAGAAACGCTCTCCTTGAGGCCATCCACCGCACACAGATGAACGAGACTTTTGAGAAGTACGCCCTGGAGGTGAATGATCTTCTACAGAATCTTCTTGTTACCGAAAATGAGGCCAATGGTGTGCTTTGCTTGAGGATCAATACACTACTTTTCAGAACATACAAAAGCATTCTATCTGAGAGAGCCGTTTCTTTCGTCCAGCTCATGATTCAAATGTATCAGAACGCCCAGCAGTTGGTAATTGACACTTTTGTCAATGGGTCATCCCCTCAAGGAATGAGTAAAGATGCATACTCAATGCCTACGTTGAACCACCGTTCAGAGAATGACCCTGCCGTATTTGCAGATGCCATGCACTCTTTCAAGACACTTGCCGAATGCCCAATCAGTATGGTCAGCATGACGTCTTCTTACAAATAGCTGATCACATCCATGCTCCCTGAATTTGTTAAAGGCTTGATGGACCTCCTGAAACTTGAGATCCCTGCTCAAAAGGAAGCCAGAGTTGCAGCTGAAGCAATTGGAGCTCGTCAGATCTCAATGGCTCCCTCTATTCTCCATAGAGCAGCCTACGGTGATTTCATCACTGCTCAGGTCAAGGCCACATCTTTGATCTCCTACACAGCTATCCGCAACTATGCCCCACAACAGATGAAGGAGTACATTCCGTTGATTCCAGACCTTTACTTGAGAGTCCTTCAAGATTGTCCCACTGAGCTTCCACACGCTAGACGTGAAGTCCTCAACTCAATCAGACATATTCTAACGACACCAGAGAGAACACTCTTTATTCCTAAACTTGATCTTTTATTCGACGAGAAGGTGCTGATTGGTGATTCACTGACTGCAAGCGAAACTCTGAAGCCCCTTGCTTACAGCGTTGTTGCCGATTTTGTCCACAATGTACGTAATGAGATTTCCACAGAAAGGATACTGCAGGCTCTGGTTATGTACTGCAAACACTTACAGGACAATACGCTTGCTCTCACTGTCCAAATTATGAGTGCCAGACTTTTGCTCAATCTTGCAGAGAGAATCATGATGCTCAACAACCGCGAAGAGGGGAGACATATGTTCATGCTGATCATCGATGCGTTCACCAAACGATTCCACTCACTCAATCGCCAGTATGACAACATCATGAAGAGGCAACATGAGTACGAAGTGAAGCGCACGTCCAAGGCGAAAGAGCAAGAGGAGCAACTCAGGAAAGAAAGAATGAGTTTCTCGGAAACCGATGAGGATATATCTGCTTTCTTCAGCAAAACCAGAGATATTGCCTTCCGAAACATTGCTGCTAACGGCAACACTGACGCTGATGGTGACGTTGAGATGATGAACAACGATGCCACCTCAACCTCCAATGTCGATGTTCCAGACAGCAAGGATCTTGACCTATTCGATGTCCAGAGAGAATTACCAGTTTCAATCAGCATTCACTCACCCGCTGGTCCGTTGAACGACGCTCGCTACCTCTTCCGCATGCTTCTTCAATTTTTAAGAACCAGCAGTTACGGGTTGAAGAATTTCAATCCACCACCTCCAAGACTTCCACAACCAGACACCCTGACCGCCAAATGGGGAGATTGTGCAAGAGTATTCAGTCACGAGGAGGTGACTATCCTGAGGTCGCTTTTCAGAGCGTGTATCAGTGGTTTGAAATTTTTCTCTCTACAAAAGTCTCAACACAAATCTGTGCTGGAGGTAACCGGGCCATCGATGCCAGTGACATCATCGAAGGAGGAGAAGGAGTTGATGGAGTCCTTCGCCATCATTTTCATCCAACTTGATCCTGCAACATTCAACGAGATCCTACTTGCAGAAATTGATGTACTTTACTCTGCCATCCTGAAAGACCCATCCTTGCTTCACATTCCTCAATACTTCTTGGCTAATGAGAACACCTCTCCGAATTTCTCAGGTCTATTACTCTCATTCTTGAAGGGTAAGCTCGCTGATCTAGGTGCTGCCAATGTTGTACAGACCAATGTGCTGATCCGTCTGTTCAAGCTGTGCTTCATGTCTGTTAATCTCTTCCCAAACCTCAATGAAGACGTCATCCTGCCACATCTTAACGACTTGATCTTGAGCTCACTCAATCTGACAACTACTGCCAAGGAGCCGTTGACATACTTCCATCTCATCAGATTGCTGTTCAAGAGTATTGGTGGTGGTAGATTTGAGAAGCTTTACAAAGAAATCAAGCCTTTACTGCAAGTGTTGCTTGAGTCTCTTAATCGCATGATAATGACTGCACGTCGTCCACAAGAGAGAGATATCTACGTTGAGTTGTGCCTCATTGTACCAGTACGTCTAAATGGTCTCGTGCCTCACCTCTCAAGCCTGATGAGACCGCTGGTTCTTGCTTTGAGTAGCAACCAAGATCTCGTCAGTCAAGGTCTCAGAACTCTTGAGTTATGTGTTGATAACTTGACAGCAGAGTATTTCGATCCAATCATTGAACCGGTTATCAATGATGTTATGAAGTGTTTGTGGAAGCATCTCAAACCCCTTCCTTACGCCCATCAGCACTCACATACAGCTTTCAGAATTCTGGGAAAATTGGGTGGCAGAAATCGTCGTTTCATCAAACACCACCAGGATCTCAGCGTTCTTTCCCCATTGGAACAGAAAATTGATGCCGACTTCAAGATTGAGGGTCTACAAGATGTTGCACCTCTCTCTATCACCACAGGGGTGTCGTCCGCTATCGATATTCTTGAGGATACATCAATGGATACACACTACCGCGTTAGTGCGTTCCAATACATCTCGAAGACACTGATGCTGTTTGTTTCTACCGATGATATACCCGATGACTATTCATCTGTGTTGTCAACTGCTGTGTCAGCATTCTCTGGGGAAAAGCTCCGTGAATTGGAACCTAAGCTTCAACAGACGTCAGTGTTAATGAAGGAGAAGCTACAGCGCGAGCAGGATCTCGCTCTCAGGTTCTTGAAGTGTATCTTCTTTGCTGTTTCTATCCCTGAAACGAAAGACGAGGCCTTGGCGTTGATCAAGGACGTCGCTTAGCACTTCACCCTGTTGAGTGTTGGTAAAGTGATAATGGAGAGTCATAGGCTCAATCGCTCCTTCAGGGTTGATGACCAAGAGGGTAAGGTGTTCCTGTCAGAACGCATTATGTTCGATGCTCTGGTATACGCTTTGGGTTCATATCTTCCTGAAGTGAGAGAAGCTGGATTGAACACCATCAAAATCATCTGTGACACATCGGTCACTCTATGTGGATCCATTGAGAAGGCATTGCAGTTCCCTCTTCTGAGATCACTTTTCAACTCCTTCAGACACTACAGCTTTGATGAGTCCTACTACAACAAGCTTGCCAGTGTCCTTGGACTCAAAGCTCTCGTCGAGGATATGGGTATACCTATTTCTTGGTTCCAACTCCGCCAGTATGACTTCATTCATTCCATGTTCTATGTTCTCAAGGATACAAACCCCGAAGCACCCCGTGAAGTTGTTGACACTGCCAAGAGTTTGATTCTTCGTGTCTTGGAGCAGGCCAATGTGAACATGAGTCAAGAGCAAGTTATGGCCAAGCCATTCCAGACGCTCATCGGTGCTTTGGTTTATGACCTGAGTAATGCTAACTCCATTGTGAGAGAAACCGCCCAGGAAGCTCTGAGGGTCATTTCTCGTACAACTGGTGTCCCAATTTCTACCATGATTGAGAAGTGTTAGCATATTCTCCTTCCACCCATCTTTGGTAAGCCGCTCCGTGCTTTGCCTTTCCCAATGCAGATTGGTAACATTGATGCCATTACGTTCTGTCTGGGTCTTGAGAATTCCTTCCTAAAGTTCAACGAAGAGCTGAATAGGCTATTGCTTGAGGCCCTGACCTTGGTTGATGCGGATGATGAGTCACTCACCAGTGCTCATAAGATTTCGGAGCATCGCACCTCTGAACAGTTGGTGAAGCTCAGGGTGGTTTGTATCAAGTTGTTATCATTGGCGCTCACCAAGCCGGAGTTCACTTTGAATGAACAAGGCCACACCAGGATCAGAATCCTAGCAGTGTTCTTCAAAACTCTGTGCGCAAAGTCGACCGAGATCATTGATGCATCCCACCATGGCTTGAAGCAAGTCCTTTCACAGAACTCCAAATTACCAAAGGAGCTGCTTCAGAATGGTTTGAGACCCATGCTTATGAACCTCTCCAACCACGAGAAACTGACTGTCTCCAATCTGGAAGCGCTTGCAAGACTTCTTGAGCTTTTGATTACCTACTTCAAAGTCGAAATTGGTCGAAAGTTGCTTGATCATTTAATGGCTTGGGCAAGAATTGAAGTCTTGCATGCTATATCATCCCAGGACCTTGAACACAACTCTATCGTGAAGATCATGGTTGCCATTCTCAATATTTTTCACTTGCTTCCACCAAAGGCATACACATTTATGGACGAGATCATGACCACGCTTGTTTACGTTGAGAACAATCTGCGTCGCTGTCAAGGCTCACCGCTACGTGCTCCAATTGCAAAGTTTTTGAATCGTTTCCCAAATGAAACACTGCAATATTTCCTCCAGCATTTCAGAGAGAGACATTCTGGTACCAAGCTCGCATATTTCGTGGCGCTTCAGAGCTGTACCGACCTGAGAGGTGTCGTTGAGAGTAACATTGCCAAGTTTTATCAGTCTGTCACTGAGGAGGGAGACCCAGTCGTTAAGTGCATCAAGTTCGCTAACTTCATTGATGTGATGACCTCATTGTCCCAGATCAACAACGAATGGCTCATGAATAACAAACAGGTGCTGTTGGATACCATCCTCATAACAAGAGAGGTGGTGGCTACGCAGTCTCAAAGTGGATCAGAATCCTCCATTCACTTTTGTGTCAGTCAACAAATCGAGAAGTTGCAGTCTCTTGTCGTGTCTTATTTCAAGAACTGTTTGATGGAATGTGACGTTATCCTTGGTTTCATTGATCTTCTATGCTCGCTGAATATTGCCATTGCTCCCGAGTTGGAAGACTTCATCTTCGAATCCATCGTGAAATCAGAGAGTATCGACTTGCGCCAGGAATATCTTTGCAAGTCGATTGTTTTCCTCACCGGTGATAAGTCCCTATCACCAAAGAAATTTGTTGTCCGTCACATTATCAACTCCATTCTACTCAATGAAGGATTCAAAAATGGTGACCTCGACAATCTTGCACCAAAGCAGGCTACTCCAGATTCCAAGCTTCCGCAGTGGTTGGAGTTGATACACTCTAAGGTGTGGTTGGCTAGTGGTGACATTGTCACATCATATGCTGCTAGCAGTCTAGATGCATTGAGGTTTGAGCTGATTGAGCTAACAGCACTGTTGGTAAAGTATGGTAGTGGGTTGATTACAGACTTACGCAAGGATGTCATCAAGTACACATGGAACTACCTGAAGCTTGCTGATAACTACTCCAAACAAGCTGCATACGTCACTGTTGCTCATTTCATCGCAGCATTTGACACTCCATCCAGTCTTGTTCTACAGGTGTTCGTTGCGCTACTCAGAAACAAAAGCGTGGAGGGACGTTTCATGCTCCGCCAAGCTTTGGATATTCTTGCCCCAGTCATGACGAAGCGTATGGCTTCTACTGACTCAGTGACTGGATGGATCAGATGGGTGAGACGTGTCCTCTCTGAGAACAGCACGGCAAACAACCTCACTGTGTACCAATTGTTGATTCGTCACTCGGATGTCTTCTTCATTGCCAGAGATCATTTTATCCCCAACATGATCACGTGTATGGGCAAGCTTACCTCAGTGTCTAATCCGTCACCAGAGAATCAGGCTTTGGCCATTGATCTTGCTGAAGTCATTTTGAATTGGGAGATCAAGGCCAGAATCGCACAGCCAGCAGTTGAGCCTGAAGACGTGGCTTCTCATAAGGAGGGTGCTGTCAATTTAGAGGATGGTGACGAAAGTCCAAATCGTAATCTCGTGCCTGCTGATGCAACGACCCCAGTTGATTTCGTTGTTCCTCTGGCTCAACGTGAGGCATGTATCCAGTACTTGATCAGGTTTGTCTGTATCAGTCAGCAAAGGGCTTCCAGTTCTGAGATTGGAGTGAAGGCGCTGAGAATTCTGAATAAGCTAATGAGCTCCAGCTTATGGCCAGATGTTGAGGTTGATCTCACTTACTTCAAGAAGTTCCTCGTTGATGCCGATTTCTCCATTGCTGGTGTCCTGAGTTATTGTCTCAACGCGTTAGACGTTCTTGGCATTGTTTTGGAGGGCAAACAGCCTGAGTGGATTGTTGATAATATTGCCTTTGTCCAGAATCTTCTGGAGAAGTGCCTGCGCTCAGAAAATCACGATGTTCAGCAAGGTCTCCAAAGGGTCTTGCGCACTGTTCTCAAGGCAATCACTTCACACACTGGTGCAGACGAGAAGATGTTATCTGAAGAGACCAGGACCTTTTTAACATTGCTCAGTACAATTGTTTCAGAAGATCTATCTGCCACGAACTCTGTTGCTGCAGGTGTCACACTTGCTTGGACGTTGGCCAACTACTATCCAAAGGGCCTTGATAATCTCGTGCAGAGTCTCTTGAGAACACTTGCCAAGATTTGCAAAGATCATATTTCCATCTCTCAGTCTGATACAAATACAGAGCAGGCAGAGTTTGAGCAGAAGATGACAACTAAGTTGCTGGAAAAGATCCTCTGTATCTCTGCCATGCGCGTCTCTACTTTGGGTGACCAACGCAGGCTGTTCTTGACTCTTCTCGCCCAGCTAATTGACCGCTCACTTGATATCAAACTGTTGAGTAACATTATCACGATCGTGAGAAGCTGGGTATTCTCCACCACCGATCTTTTCCCAACCACCAAGGAAAAGGCAGCAATCCTTATCAAGATGCTGGTGTTCGAACTACGAGGAGAAATGTCGCTCTCGAAGGAGTTCTACCGCATCATCGTGGATATCTTTGAGGATAAGTCTCTGGCATGCAGTGAACTAACAGTCAGAATGGAGCAGCCTTTCCTTGTGGGAACTCGTTTGGGAGATGTTCAGATCCGTTCACGCTTGATGTCCATCTTGAACGAGAGTCTGGAGAAGGATATCAACAAGAGATTGTACTACGTGATCAGAGAACAGAATTGGGAATATCTCGCTGACTACAGATGGTTGAACCAAGCGTTGCAGCTTCTCTACGGTGCATTTGATGGTGACCATAACCTCAAAATGAAAGGTGCCTACCAGTTTGCATCACTGGCAGATCTGAGAGATATTATCGGTGAGAAGAGAGGAGAACCCGTTGACGGTGTTGATATGTTGCTTCAAAACCATCGCCGCTTCATCAAGAGCACGAACTCTATCAAAGCTCGTGAGGTTATTGACCCGCTTATTGATCTCTTCTATAAGAGTCCAGAGATTGTGCATAAGACGTGGATCAACGTCTTCCCTGTTGCTTATTCATCGATCCATCGTCGTGAAAAACAGTCCTTCAAAGAGTCTCTTGTGACTTTACTGTCAAAGGATTACCACACTCGCCAGGCTGATATTCGTCCTAATGTCATACAGTCTTTGTTAGAGGGCATCGGTAACTGTGAAGATCTTCAATTGCCTCCTCACATGATCAAGTATCTCGGCTACAACTTCGACGCATGGTATCCTTCCATTCATATCATGGAGACGATTGAGTCCAAACCGCTCGTCGAGAATGCTCCCATCCGCGAAGCTAACCAAGATGCACTGATTGAGATGTACGCTGCCTTGCAGGAAGACGATATGTTCTATGGACAGTGGAGAAGAAGAGCCAAGTACATGGAGACAAGCGCTGCTCTATCATATGAACAGATCGGTTTGTGGGAGAAGGCTCAGCAACTCTACGAAGCTGCTCAAATCAAAGCACGTAGTGGTGCTCTTCCTTATGGAGAATCGGAGTACAGTCTCTGGGAAGATCAGTGGATCCATTGTGCCGAAAAGATGCAGCACTGGGATGTTTTGACAGAACTTGCCAAACACGAAGGTTTCACCGATCTCCTTTTGGAGTGCGGCTGGCGTGTTGCAGACTGGACAACAGACAGAGAGCCTCTGGAGCAGTCTGTTAAGACTGTCATGGATGTTCCAACGCCTCGTCGTCAGATCTTTGAAACTTTCTTGTGTCTTCAGGGATACTCTCAACAAAAGGAGAATTTGCAAGAACTATCTAAGCTTTGTGATGAAGGTATCCAGTTGGCTCTTCGCAAGTGGCATACCCTTCCTCAAAGATTCACGAATGCTCATATCCCGCTCTTACATACACTTCAGCAGTATGTGGAGTTCATGGAGGCATCACAGGTGTATGGATCGCTTCTCACTACCAACGCCCAAAACCTTGACAACAAGTCCACGGAATTGAAGAGAGTTCTTCAGGCATGGCGTGAGCGTTTGCCTAACGTTTGGGATGATATCAATGTGTGGAACGATTTGGTCACCTGGCGTCAGCATGCCTTTGGTGTTATCAACAGAGTGTACATGCCGTTCATTCCTGCTCTACAATAGGCGAACGGTAACAGCTCTGCAAACAGCCACGCCTATCGCGGATACCATGAGATTGCATGGGTCATCAACAGATTCGCTCACGTTGCACGCAAACATAACATGCCTGATGTTTGTATCAGTCAATTGACCAAGATCTACAGCTTGCCAAATATCGAGATTCAGGAGGCCTTTTTGAAGTTGAGGGAGCAGGCTAAATGTCATTACCAAAACCCTAACGAGCTTAACACTGGTTTGGATGTCATCAGTAATACGAACCTCGTGTACTTCGCCACCCAACAGAAGGCGGAATTCTTCACACTCAAGGGTATGTTCCTTGCAAAGATGGACTCACAGGAGGAAGCCAACCAGGCATTCGCTACTGCCGTTCAGATCGATTTGAACTTGGCTAAGGCCTGGGCTGAGTGGGGTCACTTCAATGATCGTCGCTTAAAGGAGAACCCAACAGAGATGAGATATGCCAACAATGCTATCAGCTGTTTCTTGCAGGCTGCTGGTTTGTACAAGAATGCCAAAGCAAGAAGATTGATCTGTCGTATTCTGTGGTTGATCAGTCTTGATGACAGCACTGGGATGCTCTCTCAGGCATTTGAGACATACAGAGGAGATGTTCCAGTTTGGTATTGGATCACCTTCATTCCTCAACTATTGACCTCGCTTTCACACAAGGAAGCCAAACTTGTTCGCCAGATCCTCATTCGTATCGCGAAGACGTACCCACAGGCATTACACTTCCAGCTCAGAACCACCAAGGAGGACTTTGCCACGATTCAGAAGCAAGCAATGTCTATGGCGAACCGTCAAACTACCAATGGCACACAACAGAACAGTTCAGGCTTACCTACCGGTAATGGCTTCCCTGGACTTTCTGCGAACGGTGGAAACCGTCAACCATGGGAGTACGTGGATGAGATCATGGGTATCTTGAAGACGGCCTACCCATTATTGGCACTATCACTGGAGTCGCTTGTGAATCAGATCACTAACCAGTTTAAATCTTCGGCCGATGAAGACGCTTACAGATTGGTGGTTGCTCTTTTGAATGATGGTATTGGATATGCTAACAGGCTTCCTAACCCAAGAGAAGACAACCAGTTGGCTCCAGCTACCCAGGCTAACATTGTTCGCTTCGCTGATACAATCCTTCCGGCTCACATCAAGGGTGCGTTCAAGGAAGACTTCATTGAGAACAAGCCCACTGTGGATCAGTACGTCATCAAGCTGAGAAAATGGAGGGATCGCTTTGAGGAGAAGCTGGATCGCAGATACTCCAAGGTGAATTTGGAGACTATATGCCCACATCTGAGTGAATTCCACCATCAGAAGTTTGAGGACATAGAGGTTCCAGGCCAGTATTTGTTGAACAAGGATAGCAACACACACTTTGTGAAGATTGAGCGCTTCATCCCAACACTGGATGTCGTGCGTGGTGTGAATGCTTGCTACAAGCGTATTCATATCCGTGGACACGATGGTACCCTATACCAGTTTGCTGTGCAGTTCCCTGCTGCTCGTCACTGCAGACGTGAAGAGCGTATCTTCCAGTTGTACCGTATCTTCAATGATGCTCTGTCCAAGAAGGTTCAGACACGTCGCCGCAACATCCAGCTCACTCTCCCAATTGCCATTCCTTTGTCCCCTGTGATCAGAATCACCAGTGATAGTGAATCCGTGGCTTCCTTACAGGAGATATACGAGGAGTATTGTCGCAAGATGGACATCAGTCGTGACGAACCGATGATCATGTTCAGTGAGAAGATGAAGGATGCGCATGATCCACATCTACCTAAGCCTGATCTTGTCAGTATCAGAGTTGAGATCCTGAGCGCTATCCAGTCCTTGATTGTACCAAACACCGTTGTGAAGTCCCATTTTGCCGGTCTCTACACTCAGTTCGAGGACTTCTGGTTGTTCCGCAAGCAGTTTGCTTCCTAGTACGCTTCTTTCATCTTCATGACGTTCATGATGTGCATCAACGCTCGTATGCCATACAAGATCCACATCAACCAAAAGTCAGGTGCAGTGTTCACGACGGAGATGCTGCCTTACAAGATCTCAAGCTCCAAGACAACCACCAATGTGTTCGCAAACACTACTTTGGATGCCAATGTTCAGAATGGTGCGCCTGTGTTCTACAACGCTGAAGCCGTTCCTTTCAGATTGACGCCTAATATTCAGGAACTGATTGGTGAGGCTTCCATGGAAGGTATACTCTCTGTTCATGTATTGTTGATTGCCAAGGCTTTGGTGGAAAATGACTCCGAATTGGAGACTTATTTGCCACTGTTTGTTCGTGATGAGACTATCTCATGGTTCACACAACAACACCGTCCAGCTGCCGAGGAGGCACATCTTCGTGAGATTGTCCGCGTAAACGTGGAATTGTTGGTCAAGAAAGTTCAGGCCCTCTGTGCTACCAGTGGAACAAGTAACGTCACGAATCAGCACGTAATCGACCAGATCCAACTGGCTGTGAATCCTAAACATCTGGCTGTGTGCGATCCATTGTGGATGGCTTATCTTTGATCTGTTTGCAGAACGTTTTGTATACTAGTTTCTATATGTTATTATATGTTTTAATTTGAGATGTGCTCTGTAACCGTCTTCAATTTTGTCGGTGCCAGCTGATTCCTGAAACACCCTGCTGATGCAGGCCAACATCTGTACGACGTCGTTTATGCTCGGGCAAGGCATGTAAGCCCGTATGAGGTGTTCGGGTGTTAGTCTGCACTAGTATATTCGAAACTCGCGATTGGCCGCGCCAAAGTAGACAAAGCAGGGTACTCTTACAAGGCAGCTCCGGCTAAAGAAGCCCAGTTAATGTTATAACATGGATAATTGCATATCCGACTATTTGAAGAGAGTAACAATGGCTGCATCCATCCCAGTGACAACTTCACAACTATCCGATACGGTAAGCAGACAGACGACAAAACCTGTCAGCTTAACTAGTGTCTCGATTAATGGTGGAGATTTCACCAAGGATTACCTCGACAATCTTGTTGGTCCGCTCTTGAACGGGAAGAATGTGAAGACATTCGGTGACCTTCATGAGTCATTTGTCACCTTTGAGCAAACATTGCTATACACTGGTCTCTTCCGTGACGTCAAAGTCAAGTTGGACTACGACGAGAAGGCTGTTAACACACCAGTCAACATCACCCCAATCAAGGCAAACGTCAATCTTGTGGACCTACCTATGTTCAAGTATGCCTCTTATTCGAAAACCACCGATGATGACGTTGCAGCTGGTTTTAGATACCTCCACCCAAATTTCACCAATCAGGCAGACACGCTCCTCGTTGACATTGGTGTCAATTTCGATCCCTTCGCCAAGGAAATCAATCGTAAGGTTTGGGACGTTACCTATCTTCGTCCGTTGGCCAACAAAGTCTCTGGTCGTGTTATCCTCAATCCAACTATCGCAACAGATGATGCATCCAAATGGGCTTCACATCAGCAGTATTCTGTCGGTGCTTTCCTTGGCTTCCAAAACACTGCACTGTGTTCTTGCTTACAGGGAACTAGCATTCTTACCGCTGGTGTCTCGAGTTCTCTCAGACAAGTTAGCAACATCGCAAACACTGCATCAGATGCTATCCGTGTGCTCGCTGGTGGTGACATGAAACTAGCTGCCACTGCTAGTTACAACCTTGACGGTCGTTCTTTTGTTGGTAAGTTCGCTACCAATGGTATCCTCGTGGACGTTACCAATGAGCTTGCTGGTCATAACTCAGTCGATCAACAGAACTACAGATCTTCATCAGACAAGAATATTGAGCTGTACCCGTTCAACAAGACCTGCGTGAAGTTTTCTGGGGTGAAATCGTTCTTGTGGGACAACTTTACTGCTGCATTTGACGTCGAAGCTGGTGCCATGAAGTCACTCGTGGAAGGTGGGTCTGAAAAACTACATATTTCAGATAAATTTTTCCTTGGTGGGCTCAATTCATTGAAGGGATTCCACTTCAACTCGGTCGGTTCAAAGATCCCAGACGGTAACGACTACGTTGGTGGTACATCCATGTTCAAGGTGGCTCTATCCCTTTTCATGAGAATTCCAAACACACCAAAGTCGTCACCACTAAGAATTTACAGTTTTGCCAATGCCGGAGATGTTCATAACTTCAAGAGTGTGGAACAGGCACTGAAGTCCATCAACAATGGTGATATCTTCACGAAGGCTGCTGCTGCAACAGGTGTTGGTTTGTGTTACAAGGCTGCCAATGCCCAGATGGACCTCTCTTACAACGTACCATTGACTGACAGATCGCAGGACAATGCTAAACCAGGGCTTTCCTTCTCTGTCTCGCTCAACTTCCTGTGATCTTAATGATATATTCGAATATACAACTAGAGCTTGATCGTAATTTTTTTTTTTTCGATTGAGATTGAGTCTCAGGTACTAGTCGAATAAATAGGCAAAAAAAAAAAAAAAAAAAAAAAAACAACAAGGAAAAACAAAACAACAAACAAAAAAACTACCC
>JAKVQR010000023.1:0-22719 GCA_030462915.1 Petasospora meyerae | reverse complement strand
CTTCAAGAGGGTCCAGCATGGCTCTTCTCGTCACAATCAGCTGCTTTGGCTGTTCTTCCTTAGGCAAAGAACGTACAAGAGCAGTGACCTCTTCAGCGGTTTTCCACTTAGCCAACTGTGAGAGACGCTTCTGACCAGCCCAAACAGATGTATGGATGACTTTGAGGAACAATTGACCGGTTTTCGGATTGAGAATGAAGATAGCACCGTTGATAGGCTTTGTGGAGAGATTTCCCTCGACTGTTCTGTGTACTGTGACACGGTACACGTTGGTGTCATCGATGAACAACTGGATGTCGTTACCAAAGAGCTCAGCGTAGTTGTTGGAGTTTAAGAACGCTTGCTGGGGACGTGCCTGGTACAACTGGAGACCTTTGCAGATACGCTCACGAAGAACGTAAAGCGATGGGTTGGCCTTCATGATACGCTTCATGGCATTCTGCATCAACGGCTTGAAGCCTGGGAACCAAGTACCATAGGCATCGTACATGTTGTAAGCGAGATCGATACCGACAAGAGCACCAGTAGGAGATGGATACAGATCATCGTTTGTGTAGTCCAGGAACTTGGCACGAACGTAACGTGAGATGTCGTGGGAGTCGTAGTCACCGTAACGCAACTGAACATCGATCCAGTACTTGTCACTGTAAGTGGCAGACATGTCATCGTTGGTGTCGTACAACAAGGAAGGAACGCTGCATCCCCACTTGAAGTGGCCTTTGAGAGTGATGTCTGCAGTGGAGGAGTTCATCTTGTACGACTTTCTTGGGTGGATGGCTTCCTTCTGAACGTTGTCAATCTGGAGAACGTCCATCTCCTTGTCAAGAGCTTGACAGAGATCCATCACAATACCTTCGTGGATCTTCTGCCACAAATGAGCACGGAAGATCTGAATCAAGGAAATCTTCAACGTTGGAATCTTACCATGGAGGAAGATACCGGTCAAGTCAAGCTGCACAAGGAAACCGACATAGACATTGGCACGGTTGATGGTTGGAGACCACCACAAGGTGAAACGACGGTTTGGAATCTGACTCAAACCAGATCTCTGGGCATTGGTCAACTTCTTGAACTTCAAAGAGTCCTCGAAACCGGAAGCCTTCTCCCAGAAGAGACCTTCCCAAGAGTCAAACCCAGTAGCCTTGAAGAGCGTATGCTCAAGGATGGTTTCAATACCACCCAAGGCCTGGATAACATCAGTACGGTAGGCATTCAAGTTCCACAACTTACCATCATGATGCGAGGAGGTCCACCAGAATGGGTTGTAACGGTTGATGTAGTACTGCTTGAACTCACGACGAATTCTGTAACCCTTGTCGTATGGCAGCGTGTGACGATCTTTCTGGAAAAGTGTACTAATTCTTGGAATACCTCTATCCCAAGAACCTTCAAGCTCCTCAAATGCCAGACGACGGTTATGTTGAAGGGCCTCCTGACGTTTGATGGCATAGTCGGCCCAAACTCGCTGAGAATCAAGGAATTCGTTCTCCCAAGAAGTGATGTATCTGAAGATAGTTGGGATCATCTTCTCCTCGGCAAGTGTCATACCGGATCTGAAGTGCGTGATACCAGTCTCAGTTTGCTTCGACCAAGACAGATCAGAGGCAGGGATAAGAATGTGAGAGGCACTCAACATACCAAGACCACCGAGTTCCCTGGGCGTATAGAAGACAGCTGGTGGGAAACGTGTAGGCATCTTGGAGTTCAATCCTGCCTTGACACGGTTCTGGATCTTCGTCTCACACTTCACCAGAACGTCAAGCAAAGACTCAGTGGCAACAGCAGCTTCTCTGAAGTAGGTAAACAGAGCCATGAGTGCGGTGTTCCAGCGACTGGCAATCTTAGTGAACGTGGTGGAACCCGAAGACATCAAGATCTGACGGATTCTGCTGTGGAACTTCTCCACTTCCTCTTCAGTGACTTGGAGGAAAGCCTTAGCAGTACGTTGTTTGGTTTCCTTATCCACGAGATCCCACACACCTTCCGTGGAGGAAGTGACTTCCTCCATTCTTGATCTAGGTAGAATTCTGACCTCAAACCCACACATAGTGAACAGCAGGTTAGGGTTGTCCTTCGAGTAGACTGACGACAGAGTATCCTCCCACTCCAGGTTAGCAAATGCAGGAGGAACACGGCCTTGTATCTCCCAGAAGACAGCTCTTCCAAGGTTGACATCATGACGCATTAACCTCATACGACAATCCCTTGGCCAGCAGCGACGGTTGTTGTAACCAATGATGTTCTCGAAGTTTGGATCCGGATTCTCAGATAGGAAAGCCTGTATCAAATCCTGAGCTTCGTCCTCCTCGAACCTGAAGAAGATGTGGATCTTATCAATGTAACGTGAGTAGAGTCTGATAGGACTGGACGTCTCCTGCTCGACACTCTTGAATTGTAGGAAGTCGTTAGGAGCAGATGGTGAACCAGCAAGTTCAGAGGCTCTATCAAGACCCAGAATCAACAGGTCAAGAACCAGACCGTAGTACTGGAAAACAAAAGAGGAGAACTGGAGACCCCTAATGAGACCATACTTGTTGATATGACTCATATCTTTGAACGTCAACCCGACATTGTTCTTCGCTGTGATGTAGTCTGCAATGTTGGAGTCCATGACGAGTCTCAGCAAACGGTTCAAGACTGTGAACTCAATCTTCTCAGAGACCTTGTTCAGAGTGGTTTGTAACATCACGTTGCACTGACCCTTCGAGGTGTCCCACACTTCGTTCAAATTGTTTACTCCTTGACACCACTTGTAGACAAGAAGAGGAGGAATCTCGGTATCACTAGGCTTGACCCAGTTAGGGAAAAGACCTCGCTTGTCACCTTCATACCACAGATACTGGTCAAGATATGCATCTGTGATCTTCTCGAGAGGATCAACCTCATACACAGGCGAGAGTTGGTGATACTGATCCATCATATCGAGGGCAACATCCTTGAAGACACGCTGTGTCAACAAGAACCTCTTGATACGGTTCAGACACTCGTGTGGGTTATCGTAAGCCTGTTCGATGAGCGCCAATTCCTCACGCTGACTTGCGTTCAATCTGCCCTTAGCGTTGTAGGATTCCTTCAGATTCTCCAAAGCAAGAACAAGAAGCTTAGTGTCATGCTTGTAGGTAACTGGTGGGAATGGGATTGGCGAGAAGTTCCTGCTCTCAAACCAGTTGGCCATCATCTTGAATATGGTAGTAGCTTCCTCGGCACTCATAGCTGGACCGTCTTTCTCAACATTCTGCTGACGTTCTTGCTCATTCTTGATCCAAAGTCTTGTGAGTCTTCCCAGGTTCTTTCTGGCAACAGTCTTCTCAACAGTGGAACCGTTTTTGATACGTTCTCTGTTCCTATGAGCAGCAGAGATCCAACCGTCAGCCTTGGCTTGAACGTAACGCTCAATGATTTTCTCAACAGGAGCAGGAAGACCCGGCACTTTCCATGGGATGTTTGCCTTCCAACATCTCCATGCTTCGGAAAGATGCTGTAGGATGGACTTGGACTTGTTCTGCTTGACTCCCTCAGGTATCATATCTAGAATGTCCTTGAGCACAGAACTTCTGAGCTCCAAGTCGAAGTACGCATCAGATCTCTGTTTGGTAACAGTCTTAGCAACTTCATTGGAACGACCCTCGAACTGACGGGCCAACAGATTACCCAACCATCTCTCCAAAAGTGGGATGATACCTCTCATGAAGAAGATCCATACCCTCCAAGCCGGTTGCCAGAAGCCACATCCCGGACCTTTACCAATCTGTTGGTTGAACTTGTAGTAGACCACGTGTTTGAGATCTTTGCAAGCACGGATCTGATGCATGACTTTGTACTTGTAACGGTAGATACCGGTGAGCTGACCAAGATGGTTGAGAATGTAGTAAATATCATCGGCCAACTGGAAGGCATCAACGTTACCCAAACGGAACTGAACCTGAGCATCCACAAGAAGCTTGATGACCTTCATGATTTCTCTCATGAGATGGAAAGCATTACCAAAACGTGACTTCTTTCTTTCCTTCGTAGTCAGTGTCTTTGTTGGTTTCAGATTGAAGTTGTAGTCCAGATGCAGGTATGTGAGACCTTTTCTGTGGATGAGGAGGTTGAGCATGTTATGTCCTTGGCGACAAACTTGAAGACCTGCTTCCACCCAGTCGATGGTGGTTGTCTGGAAGTACTTGGTGTTCTTCAAACTCTTGAGGAGGTTGATCTTCTTCTGGTTCAAAGGTTTAGTTTGGTGGAGCTCGTTCAGCACGTGTGTCTTCAAGAGCTTCTGATAACTAACCCTCGTTTTCACCGGCCATTCTCTTGATGGACGCTGCAAGTACCAGCTCTTCACGAGGGCAACGTCCTGTGCTCTCACAGTGGCACCTGAGCGACGGTTGAATGGGTATGGAGCCCACCACAGTTCGAGAGCATCGGATGTGCTGTCAAGCTCAAGTTCCTGATCGTGCAAGAATGGTTTCACACCAGGAAGCTCGAAGTCTTCGAGATCTTCACCATCGTCACCGAAAAGGTCACCTTCGGTATCGGTCCTTGTGTTTTGGACGCTTCTTGGTGAGATCGGATTGAGCAATGGGTCGAAGAAGAATGCAGGAAGATCTTCATCATCTGGCTTGATGTAACAATTGATTGGATCAGCGTACCACGAAACCTCGACAGATCTTGGTAAGGAGTTGTATAGCTGTGGGTATGCGACTTTGTACTCTGTTCTGATTGGGACTCTGAAAATGATGCGGTCAATAGAGTTGAACTCGTTGAAGTCTTCTTCCTGGATGTCCTTGTAGAGAGGTTCAAACTTCGGACCACCTGGGATTGCATTGTTCAATGCCTTCGCAGTAAAGAATGACTTCTTGTCAAAGAGGTAGAAGTAGTTCTTGTTGGTGATCTCTGACAAGAGAGGCGTGGACAGCTTATAGAGGTTGCTCATGATTGGCAAAGTGAGATTCCATGTTCTGTAGGATTCACCATTGACAAACCCAACCTGTTCCAGAAGCGGTTTTGGATCGTAGAACCAGTCAATGACGTGTTCATCATCCACTTCATCCAGCTCCATCTGAATAGGGTCAAGAGGTTCGACATCTTCGAGGTTCTCAGTCCAGTTCAATGGGGGCTCCTCATCGTCAAAAGGTGGGAATCTCATTCTCTTGAAGTGGCGTCTGTCCCTCTTCTCACGACGCATCATGATCCACATTGTCGACCACTGCGCTGTGTAAACTGGTTCGATCACCCTTGGGATCTCATTGACAAAAGTGATGGCACCTGTGATGTGGTAGAGCACTTTCACGTCCTTGGTTTCTTCCCAAGGCTGTGGCATATTCTCCAAGAGCTTGAGTGCAGCATGAGGCATGTACTTGAGAGATCCCAGATACGATCTCTTGTCAGCGGCAAACTTCCTCGATGACATGTCTGCGTGGTCGTTGATGATCTTTCTGAGATGTTCAGGTGGCATGTCAACTTTTTGTGAATGGACAAACCCACCTACCTTGGATCGAATCTCTGTGTAACGTTTCTTCTGCAACTGAAGCCATTTGCGCTTCTTCATGTCCAGTTCACCTTTTGGGAATCGGGAGACAGTTGATGCTGTCGGAGCTGAAGGTGGCGGTGGAGGAGGGGGAGGCGGCACCCCAAAGCCATTGGTATGTGATGGGGGTGGAGGAGGGGGAGGTGGTGGAAGACCGAAGCCATTGCCATTGCTTGAAGCTCCTAGAGGAGGTGGAGGTTGCCATCCAGGAGGTGGTGGAGGCGGCAAACCCATCTTCAACTTTACTCAACGTCTAGCTGGCAATTAGTCTGTAAGTGCAAGTGAGCTCAGCTGTGTGTGTAAAGTAGCGAGTGTTGAAGCTAGGAAAGGGCAGTGGGAGCCGTATAAGAGTGATATAGTAGGGACGAATTGATGAGTTCTGACTTCAGGCTGATGGATTACTCTCTTCTGTTGATGGGTTTTTGTTGTTGATAGAAGGCCTGTGTAAAATTTCCAGGAACTTGGGCGGCACCTCGTAATATCGTGTAACTCAATTTCTAGCCAAATAAACGCGCGAACTTGTTCGACACTGGGTACCCGAAAGACTATGAACCCTTCATCCATACAAAGTGATGGCCCACTATTTTCACTAAATCAATTTGATCACCAGCAAAACTACATCAAATATGAGCTCGCTGATAAGTTCACAGATCACACTTGAAAGCACCTTCTCACCACCGCCTCCCAGCTCAGCACCTTCAGCGACATCACTACCAAAGCCTCAACGTCCAGACTACCTCTCCCTACTGAGTGACGAGAAAGACGCACTTGACCTATCGTACACGTTGGCCAGTGATGCCGTGGAATTACTGATCAAATTTTACGAGCTTGATCCGTCCAGTCCAGATGCGCTTGAGCAATACCAGGCGATTCTCTCTGAGTTAAAGGACAAGCAGAAGGATCTTGTGTATCAAGGCACGCAGATCCTCGTAAATGAGAAACAACTACACGCTGCTTATAGAGAATTGGAGGACGAATACGCCGAGTTACACGCACTTTCACACAGGCAGTTGAGCAGGACTTCCGAGATGGCGTTCGACGAGAAAGTACTCTCCGACAAGATCTCGACTTTGGAGAGCAGCATTGGCTAGTTGAAGCCTATTGAGTTGGACGAAGGTAAGCAGCTTGACTTATCGCTTTCCAAGACTGAATTGCTCAAGATCTTGGATGAGGAGAAACGTAAACGTGTGTTGTTGAGCTTCGAGAATGAGAACCTACTTGTACCTGAGATGAGGGCACGCAAGGTTGACTACGAGCGTATTGCAGCTAAGGATAAGCGTTTGAAAGAGTTCATGCTTGATGGATTGGCTGAAATCGACAGAGAGGTACAGAACGTTCTCAAGGCCGAGAAGTGGGATCTATAATCAAATGCAAGGAGTTTTGTTATGTGAGTGAGGATGCAACAGCAGAACCTAGTAGAGAACTGTTATCGACAAACACCAGTTGTATGCCGGTGTCTTCCACTATCTTCTGTTTGAATAGCGGACAGTTTTGAAGGAATGAGCCGGTGAATGGCACCGATTTTGTTTCTGATGACTTCAGGACCTTGCCAGTGGAGAACTTGTACATCGCCAAAAGTGCTTCACGCACAAACTGTGCGCTTCTTGACACAATGCACTCCACGATGTTTTGTAGGAGACACAGCTGATTGGGCGTTAATTTGATGTTGAACAGCGACCAGATGTCTTCCAGAGTCTTTTCGTGTGAAGCCAAGGCACAAAAGAGCTCACCGTGTAATTCGTGTGGTTTGTAGTGCACCAATGGGAACGTTGGATCAATAGAGTGAAGATCAACCATTATCAGCCGTAGCATCTCACACATGTGTCTCCCACCAGTGATTAACTCGAATGGCTAAAAGATCGTCTCTGCATCGTTCTTTCTCCAAGCCTCTTCAAAAGTTTTCCATCTCTCATCAATCATCATGTCGTACTTGGTTGGTGTGTCCAATCCTGCGAAGAACCCTATTTCCGAGTTTATAAGTTGCCCATCTCTTGGGAGACAAATGTTCACACCTGTTCCCAAGATAAGCGACAATGATAGGTCGCCAACATGAGCAAGACCAGCAAGAGCAGTAGCCACAGAGTCATTAACAATACTGTTGACTTGCACCGGGTTATTTGTCTTGCGGAAGGCATTCTCCACGAGTGTCTTGATTGAGATGCCTTTGATGGAGTCGCACATGTGCCAACCTTTGCCCATAATGATGATTGCTCCATCAGAATCCGTAGGGAAGCTCCAAGTGATTGCCACGTTGACTGTACTGGTGGAGTTTTCGAAGAGCTATGCGACTTGCGGAATCTCAAGACTCTTGGCCACACACTGATCAAAGAATTGCTCATTGACGAACTTCTGTTCATCACTCAACACCCAGCTTCTTTGAACTTTCAATGCTTCGTCACCCGAGTTGAAACTCACCACACCGATACGTAAAGTGGAACCTCCTAGTTCGATACATAGGAACTCACCAGCAAGGGAACAGTCTTTGACGTTTGGTAGTGTGTACATGGGGATCATCGAGATGTTTGATTCTTCATATGCTCTGGTGAAGTCTCGGGAGAGCTATAAGGAGAGATCTCTTGGAATGGATTTCTGTATGTCACGTGCAAAGTTGGCAAACCATAGAGTCAGAGGTTCATCAGACGGTAGAGATGGTGTTGTTGGACGTGTAATGGTATCAACTGTGACGTTGGATGGCTTCTTGGGCGACGAGTCTTCCAGTTCCACCGTGGGTTTGCTGTACTCCACCACGGACATGACTTTGATAGTTAGAGAGTTAGAAATGACAGTATTTTGACCACAAAGTCCATCCACAGAGTATAAAGTAGTACCTCATGGTGTGTCCATAAGGGCTCCATTCCAACCTGTGATCCAAGCCGGGTAACTACTGCAGCCAAAAAACAAAAAAAAAACAAACTCCGTGTATAGTACTATCTGACTGCATCCAAGCATTTTCGTCCTGCTGCGAGTGTTTCAGATACTACATCAAACGAGCAGCACTATTTCAGGTTTCTCTACGAGTATACGGTGTGGTTCAAATATTATAGTGGAAACGGAAGAGAATAACATGAACAGCTAGTAGACAAAACAAACAGATAAACGAGGGAAGAGAGAATGGTGTGTTGTGGGTCGTCATAACAGGTTTATTGATACATATTGTGGCGTAGGGTCGTAAGTGCGGATGCAGTAGTGTACAAAGTAGGTAGTAGACATCTCAAACGAGACTTTCACTTCTTTCTACCAAACAATCCTCTCTTCTTCTTCTCCTGTGGTGCCTTCTGTGGGGCCTGGTAGACGCCTTGTTCGTACAATGGTTGGTCACCACCAGTGAATGAGTGCAGAGGTGCAGATGAGGCCGAAGGGGCGTTGGCGTCACCGTATGGGTTCCCCATGAAACGGGGGAAGTCAGGTCTCACTCTGAATCCAAGGTGGTCCGACTCGAGTCTCTCTTTGTAAGACAAGTCACCGGTGATAGCGTACTCGAACGATCTGATGGTGTCCAGTGGTCTCTCATCTCTGGAACGTGTTGGGTTGGAAATATCAGGCGTATGGATCGGTTTGCCAAAGACGTCATACATCCCGTTTTGCATCATGGAGTAACTCTGTCTCTGGAGCGAGCCCTGCGAGACATCACCAGCATGCTGTGTATCTGGAGCACTCGATTCAAAAGGCTGGGCCTCGTTCACCGCTTGCAAGATAGGGTCGTGCACTGCGCCTGTACGGATCTTGTAGTGCTGCTCGTCTGCCTTGGTGATGTGGACTTTTGGGTTGCCGCCTGAGCCGGCGGAGTGCTGGGAGGCCTGTGAGGCCTTTCTGAAGATGGCCATCGTGAGGGTTGGAGGTTGAAGTTGATGATAGCAGGAGAAAGAAGGTTGTTTACCTTTCCAGTAGGGTCGTTTGCGGAAGAAGGGTGGAAGAAGAGAAGTATTTTCCGCTCCTTGTGTGTATCGGGCTGGTTACGTCAAAGAAAAAGCCGGGGGTGCGACTGCTGCAGCTGCAGACTAGAAAATTCTCTGTGACGTTCTGTGGGGCGATTTGCTACCGGTGAGGTCCTTTGGGGGAAGAGTGTGAGATGATGGAAAGGTGGGTATATTCAATTGTGTTCAAGCAGGGTCAGGAGATGAATGAAAAAAGCTTGTTTACTCTACAGACTCCAAAAATTCCAAAAAAATTTGCAAAAAGTACAAGCCAAACCTGCCCCTTCCAACAACTCAGCCTTGTTTGCTGTCTTGGTCTAGATCTGTTCCGCACAGTTAACCGTCGCGGGGTGGATCAGGGGATCCAACGCACTACAACAGTATGCTATGAATAGAAAACGGATCATTACCCAATCGTCTAATGAGTTCACGTATACAATTTCACCTCATCAAACTCTGGCCTTCTTTGCTGGTGGCTCGTCGTCGTCAGTACCACTCATAGACGCGTCAGAGTCAAACTCCTCTGCGACATCATCGTCATCGTCTCCCGAGTCCTGGAAGTCCTCATCTGGAGACTCATCCTCATCTGCTGAGCCCATGTTGACGTCTTCGTCATCACTGTCGCTGTCCACCATGGCTGCCAAACGTGCCTTTTGCTCAGCTTCCTCGTTTTTAACACGCACGTTCTTCTCCTTGAGGAACGACACAATGGCCTTCTGCTCTTCCTTACCAATGTTGGCAAACATGTGTGAAACACCAGAACGCAGGTGAACCTCCATATCAAACGTCTTGTTGGTACCCAAACTCTCTGCACGCGACACGTCCACGTGAGCGACATCGGCATATGGGATGTACACTGTAGGCTTTGGCAAGAACAAGAAGCACTTCTCCAGCAGGTACAGGTAACCTTCGTTGACCTTCAAAGAACACGACAATGCCGCTTGGCCCTTGGATGTCTGGAAGGATCCAGGAACAATGATACGACGCTCAGTCAACCCTCTAAACACGTGGGATAACACAAGATGTGTTTGCTGGTCGTATCTCTTGAGCAAACGACCGTCGTACTTGGCAAAATCATCCTCTGGAACGTTGATCTCCAATTCAAGCTCCTCATCTCTCACAATCTGCAACACAAGGAACGAGTATGGCGTTTGACCCTGTCTCAATGGAGGATTCACCTGGATCACCATCAAGTGGTGAATGTCATCAGGTTTCGGTAGCGAGAAGATACGTTCAATCTGTCCGAACTGGATCTTGTGATCGTATGTCTTACCTCTCAATCTCAACGAAGAGGCGTAGAAGTCGATATCGAAACGACCACGAGGCGTGAGGAACAACACGTCTGTGAAGGATGCAATGGCATCGCCACTGTACTGACCGATATCGGCCTTTTCCTTGAGTTGTTCATAGAAGGCACTGGCAGCAGAGGTAACTTCGGTCTCTTCGTCGTCTTTCTTCTCAGAGTCATCATCATCGTCATTCTCCACCACTCCTGGAATGTAGAATCTCATCTCCACAACTTCATCACCAGCGTGTGTGGCGTTCTCTGAACCGTTCATGTCAATAGCGACCTCCTGCTTACCGGCGAGATTAGAGTTGTTGATACTGGAGTATGGAATCTCAAAAGCTGGTTTACCTTGCACAACGAACTGCAATTCGTTTCTTGTCAAGTCCAACTCACCCCAATTCCAACCTCTCAAGGAGTGCTCTCTGTGTTCCAGTACAACGTTGAAAGAGCGTTGCAACTCGTTCTTCAATGGGTTGAACTCCTGGGCGTCGAATCCATCCAAGGACACAACACCTTTGTTCTTGGTCTGAACACGAAGCTCGTAGCCACGTGAGCCACGGGACCACATCGCACTGGATATCTCATCACTGGATAAGATAAAGGGTTCCTGTCTTGTGGCTGATCCTCCAGTGGCGGCAGGCTTCCAACCAAGACCGTTGGTGGCAAGACGGAAACGGCCGTGTGCCTTGGACTGGTTGAGATAGATACGGTCGAAATCCATGCTAACGGACGACATCTTTGCTGTGCGGGGTTCTTCAATGAGCTGCAATTGGGAAGTGTCTTACGCGTCAAACTCATGAAGTTGAACACGGACAAAGATTTTGGGAGCTTGAGGGAGGCACGCGTATCGTGGTGTCTGGATGTAAACATGACTAATTAATTAGGTAAAAAGTATGCGGAAATGCACCCATTCGGGAACTCTGTGATCTATAATAAACAAAGTGATGTATCACTGTTGCACATCTCTCAACCCACCCTCTCTTCCATAGTACCGCTATTTATCCGCCCTAACTACCATCCAGAACCAATGGAGTTCACACTGGAGTACACAGTCGACAGACAGCACGTACGGGACTCCGTCAAAGGTGAGTTTTTTCCCTCTAAATTGAATGGGGGTATCGCTTCCTCGTTTAGCTACGTAACGGACAGCACTAACATCCAACCCTTCAAGCCATTCTATCGGTGATCTTCTTTTATAGAGCTTTTGGTAACGTGATACCAGGAACTTTGGAATTCCTAGAAACTCCATACGTAAGTTCAATGGCTTCATCTTCATCGTCTGTTGCCTTCGATTACTAACCTCTCTCCTTCTCGATAGCCATACGCTGATGTACCTGAGATCAACACAGAGATTGAAAAGCAACTCGACATTCTTATGACGCGGCTTGAAACAGACCTGGAAACACCCGTCATTTCATCTTCATCCACAACACCCTTTGGTTCTCCAGGGGCCCCATTCAACCTCAACAGCACGACTCCGATGAACCCGTACGCCAACATCGTCTTTGGTGAAGACTTGCAAGAAGCACAACCGCCACCGTCACTATCACCTACAGATCTCGCCAACACATCGACATCTTCATCAATCTCACAACTGACAAACACAATCAGAACGATGTCACGTAAAACCGGCAACAACAACAATCCTACCACCGCCAATGCCACCAACAAGGATGGGTTACAAAGGGATATCTACAGGTATGCACAGATACAAGTGTGTTTCTACGAGCGAAAGAAACTGAAGAAGCCAACGTGGTTTGGCAAGTTGGAGGAAGACGTGGTATGGGAAACGTGGACTCTCAAACTGAGAGTGTACAAGCAGAGTCCCATAGTGGACGACCCTAACAAGTTCATTGGCCAGCTCAACGAGTCCTTTGCGGAGTTGGTGTGGAAGATCTCAGACTTTGCGAACGAGAACCAGGATCACATCCCAATGATCACAACGACCGATCCAATGCCATTCGCATACACCATAGGCGTTACAGGGACAGAAGGATGGAAAGGATATATAAAGAAAATGCTTACGGATAACGTGGGATGAGTACACCACCCACGCTTAATAACGAACAGTACGAGTCACTTAGCATTTGGAGAACCAACTCACAACTTTGCCTGTCTCATGAGTGACTCTCCTTCAACGAGTATGCATCTTCCGTTGGCGATCACCTCTGCGCCCTTATCCTCTGCAAGCTTGATACACTCCTGGTCATAGGAGCCAGGCTGAAACCACACGCTCTTCACACGGCTGTCCAAATGGTTCATCACCTCCTTCGTCACTCTTGGAGGAGTCACCACTGATAAACTGAGTCCATCGGCTTTAGGATTTTGAACAAATGCCTTTTTAATAGCGTCTTCCACCGTTGGCGCCGTGGGCAACGTGATGATCTCAGAGGAAGTGGGGTTCACTGGTATCGCTGGGAGATTATGTGTGAGATACCAGTCCGTGATGATGTATCCGAACTTGGAGGGCTTGTTCGAAGCTCCGAGAATGGCATAAACTCTCTGTGGAGTGAAAAACGGCATTATCGCTGTGTTGATGGTGTGTCGTTATGGTGGCAAATGGGGTTGTTGTTGTTCCAGTTCAAGTCAGTGTTGTCTCCGGTTTTCTACTCCATCCGGGGACACACGTTCTCCCCACATCTACGCAATCGTACTACGCCAGAATTCATCATCACGTATCACTCATCTCTATTATCATTTACCAAATCTGATCGTCTCTCTCTCGATCACAGCATGGTCGAATCTGATGAGGAAAACAGTCTTCAGCGGTAGTCCCGGTTCTGCCACTGAATGGGCGCCAACGTGCGCCTGGAAGTAGGCAGAGTCTAGAATGCCCTCAATGACACCGGCAGTGAAAGCTCCAACGTTCAACGATCCAAACTCCTTAGGAACAGAAATGAATTGCGACATCAATGGCATGTTATCGGTGATCATGTCTAGTGGATAGTTAGTACATCTGAATGACTCGTAGCGCAAGGTGGAATCAACGGTATAACTTACACTCATCCTCAGATTCTGAACTCTTCTCCAGTCCATCAGCTGGTTTCCCAAACAGTGTTTTCCATACCTGTGTATGGATGAATTGAAGCACTTCCACAATCCTCGTTTCCCTCTTAGCATTCTTGCCATCTCTCAGCGTGATGAGCTCCAGCAACTTTGTGCCAACGCCGTATCCCAGTGAGTTCAGCTTTGCCTCCAGCTCTTGGATACCCTTGAACTGCTGCTGGACATACTGCACAATTCCCATAAACAAGAAGGACAAACTTGCAATGTTCACTTCGGGCGTACGACGTGAGAGTGACTGGTCGTATATGGTCTTGCCCTTTGGCAGTGACTGTGTTTGATATGAGCTGGGAAGCTGGATTGGACCAAGCGAAGGATTATACCCGGCTTTCACCGGTGTGGCTTTCGATGTAGACGGATGGATAATCTCACCAGACATTGTGTAATTGGATCGTAGTAATGTTTTCTGCTGGGCGGTTGATTGGTGTTGTAAAGGCGTGAAGTAGAGAAGAGAACATGTTTCACGTCTCTGAAAATCACTCGCGCGGGATCTCTTTCTCTCTTCTTCCACTACCCACACAACAGTCTACGCTGAATGGAATCGAGCGGCAAACATGTTTTACACCAGAAAGAAGAGATTCGACGTTTACAGGGACTTTTTCAAGGGTACATTTCTACCGTCAATCTCATGACTCACTCCTCCGCTCAGCGCTAACTTCGAACAGAGGAGGAACCGTTCAGTGACTTCTTGAACTCGGAAACTTCAACAGCGCCTCAACTGAACTTCCATGAGCCCACCGAACCACAGAAAGAAGCTACATATGAACCCAAGCTCACTGGGAGGAACTGTGTCAAAGCTCGACACTAGGACGCTCCGTCTGATCTCTTCGATATGAACTCAGTATCAGCCGCCGTGAGCCAGACGTCACCAATGAGGAAACAGCCGCTGTGTGTTGCCATTGCCATCCCCAAGGTCAGTTTCTCGAGGGATTCAGTACTTGCTACCCCAGTCGTGCCAGATAGGCTGCCCACCCCTTTTCAGAGATTTGGGAAGCCCCATTCAAACGTCAACTACACGCCACATTCTCTCCATCTTTCGGAGTTTGAAGAAGGACCCTAGATGATCTCCACTCCAGCACCAGGGTCCTATCTTGATACGGTTTACAGGACCATTCGCCCACCTGACTACCCATAGCCCGTTTTCCGGTTTACTTCGAACGATATCAGTATTGACAGTGAAGCATCGGTAGCCTCCGATGATGGGATGATGAGTTCCATCGAGCCCACTCAACACCTCTCTAGTCCATCTGTTCGGAAACGCAGAGCTACCGAGTTGAAAGGGGAGATCAGTACCCTAGTTGACAGGATGAAGAGGAATAGGGTAGACGGTGACAACGATACCAATATGGACTTTGCCGAGATGAATACTCAGCTCAACAAGGGGAGTTCTTCAGATATATCCCTACCTGATATCAGTGGACTCTCAATGATACCAATCAACGCAGTATCTACGTCTACCCCCAAGATGATCAGAAAACCGACGAGTGTCTATGAGCCCAAGCCAAACCACGCAGATTTACAAAGGAAGCCGTTGAAACGAGTGAGAATCAACGATACAGTTGATGTGATTACAGATTGGTCTGTCACCCACAAGAAGCGCCCCTTATCGACTCACATGAGATACAGCTAGAAGGGAACCACCAAGAAAGCCAGGATGAAGAAAGACCCGTTTGACCTTCTTGGATGACGTTGGTGTTGACAGACTGCACGGTGCACAAAAACGTTCACTGGTGGAAGCAGTTGATATGGTCTGTGGTCAATGGTGTGTTCGTTAACTATACATTGTTCATTGAATTGTTGTGTATTGCTTCGAATATCCTCAATCTTGATGTACGCGCCTTTCATCTGTGTTCTTTTTTAGATGCATGTTTTCACCCTTTCACCCTTTCCTTCCACCCCGTACCATGGACTGGCAACAACCAACGCATTATCATCCACACTATGAAGACACGTACCAACAAAGAGGATCCAAACAACGAGAACAACGCACCAATGAACGTTTCAGTACCTCTGAGCACCGCGGGCACGGTGGGGACTTCGGTGACTACTCCTTCCACTTCCCCGATCTCCACAAGAACAGCCGCCAACAACAAGCCATCAACCACACCAACCTCATACAAGCAGGATACCAATCATCCTATCGCTGATTCGGAATCCACTGTCAACGAGAAGTTCGATCACATCCTACAGAGAAAGAAAGCTGAGCTTTTGCAGTGTATCCGTGAGCTTGCTGAAGCTGAGTCCATGAGAGAAGTCGACATTGGGCTGACCACCCCTTTCACATGGCAGCAGGCATTTGAGGCGTCCGAACAGCTCTTCGCTGAATACGCACAGGAGATGGAACAGGTCACCAAGCAGCAAGATGAGTTGCAGAGAGCATTGCTGATTTGGTAGGAAGCCCCCTACATGCATGACGGGGCAGTTGCAAGTGAGACGCTACAGAGAGCAGAAGCCTGGTCAAGTGCAAAGCGAATGTTTATTACACAGACGAAGGATCATTTGATGTGTACGAGTGAGGTGATTGATGGTGCTATTTCAAGATTGAAAGAATGAACTCTCATTGCGAAATGATATCAGGACTCTCTTCGAAGCTATGGTTTCTGGCTACTCTAAGCGAACCTGCAACACTCATACGATTATCAGTTCGGTACTACAGATACTGGAAATATACGATTACCTGAGATTTGATTGGGGAGGGGGCACAGAAAGACCCAGCCGGCTAGTCCTGGCTATCCAGGTCAATGTAGACTTCTTGGACCTTATCACTGGAGATCGGTACCCCTCTTTTGATACACTGCCAACACAACATAGTCATCAGAGCTCAATGAAACGTCCCACATTACAGCTGCGAAGTCTTTGAGCTTCTTATATCTCTAATCTTTGCTGGAGTAGCGGCACCATGACATTCTTGTAGGGAGAGGAGCATTGTGAAGCTTGAAATAATAGGTTCCCTTCTTGGTAACCAAACCTGTAGCGTTGAACTTGAAGTCAACATCGGCACGTCTGAGACACAGAAGTGCTGCTTCATCCGCTTGTTTCTTCTCTTCGGTGACCCTAGCCAATTCAACATTACCATCCAATCCTTCGAGTCTCGCTTGTGCATTTCTCTTCCGGACTGCGGCTTCTTTGGAGGTGTTTCTGGCCTCTTCCCAATCTATATGTCTCTTTGCCTTCTTCTGGAAGTCTGTCATGTTTTCATCCAGGACTCGGCCAACTTGTTGCTGGAGGTCTCGTGGGACACTCACAATGTTGGTCATTATAACCTTCTCAAACACTTGTTCTTGGGGATTGATACCCACAGCAATTAACGTGGCCGCTCCTTCAGGAAACCAAATCTTGGTATCCAAAACTGGATAAGGAAAATAGGCAATGTCAGCTTGCATCTCCTCTGACAAGTGTGGCTGGTGCGGACAAACTCGTATTCTTGTGACACGGTAGTAACCATGCAGGTCACTCTTGATGGACACTTCACAGAAATTCAAGATGTAAGGGGTGTCAGCTTCGGTACGGTTCATCTCACCGTGTGTGGTAGTGATAGAGAATGAAGGAACTCTTTGGAAAGCAACTTGTCCTGAGATGGAGGCTACAGGAAGGTTCATGTCTGTGGTGACAGATTGAATGAATGCAAACCGTTTCTCTGTCTTCATGAGATCATTCACCGTACTCTCAGTCAGATCTGGTGTGGCATGTACCTGATTCTCTATGTCTCTGGTTGGTAATTGGCGACGACTGTTCAACCATAAGGACAAAAGCACAAACACAATGATAACACCAGCAAAGAAGTAGGTAACACAGTAGACAAAAAGGGTGACTCTCACGAGATTCTCCTTCGATGAGCCGGATGAGATCAACTGAAGCTCAGCAGAAACGACTGTTGTGATGAGATCTTGGTACTTAGACAAGTTTTTGCAAAGAGGGTCTTGAATTGAGATCTCGGATGGTGCGTTATTGTCATCATGTGATCCAAAAGTCCCAAAGAAGGCCCATGATGGGAATGACAGAAAAGCAACGATCAACAAGACGAGAGTAATTCTTCTCCACCACTTTGAGAGTCCGAAGTATCGTCTCATGAAGTTGTCAACCTTGTCGGTACTGAACTTCAAAAGTTTGTATCCCACCCACATGAGAAGCACGACAACAAGACAATCGATAATCACAAACCTCTCCATGATAGCGATGTAGATTGTAGCCATTGGCTCGGTGATCTTTGAAATCTTGCGATGGCCCTCCAGTCCATCTCCTCTACAGTTTGAAGAAGGAGAGACGTCGAGATATTTGAAGATTACTATCAACAGCAATAGCATGGTAATGAAGGAGATTGTGGAGCAGAGTGCTGCATTGAAGTTCCTGAGGAAGTGTGGAACGATGTCTCTGAATCTGATGTTCCAGGGCATGATGTGCTCTTAGTGAAAACTGGAGTTCGTCGGTAGTGGCACAATTGGCAACGTCGGTGATCGGTGCAGGAGCTGATCACGTCTCGATTCGTCAGCTGTTTGGACAGTGATCTGTAGACGTAGCTTCGAAAGTGGGGTATGAAGTAGCCTTCTAGTTCCTGGTTCCACTGATGAATCATCAGTTTAGCGTAAACGGCGGTGCCGTGGTTGGCAGCAGGATAGAAGTGACCACAGAATCGCATGAGCTCAAATCATATCACGATCAGCGCTCATCAGCGCGCCCGTAAACTACAAACAAACTGCAAACATGAAACAAACAAACAAACAAACGACAACTTACATCAGAACACCATGTAGTTTCAGGTCGACCGTCGACATCTACCGCGGCAATGAGCATTGAGTGCTTTCCGTCTGATCGGTAAAATTAACAGCTCATACGACTTCAGTAGCTGGGATCATGAGTCCGGACTATTATTTATATGACGTCTCTACTCACATCGACAGCTTATAGCCAAGACACATCCAATCACTAGCTGGAGATTTCATGACGGCAGGCGCTATAATATTATAATTCACCATCGAACTGCTCAATCATATTAATATGGAAACCATTAAGAAGCAGTACTAGAGCAGACGTACGTCTAGTACAGCCAAATCCTTCTGTGATTAGCCCACTCTAATCAAGATGATACCGTACTC
This sequence comes from Petasospora meyerae, assembly GCA_030462915.1. Lineage (NCBI taxonomy): Eukaryota > Fungi > Ascomycota > Saccharomycetes > Phaffomycetales > Wickerhamomycetaceae > Petasospora > Petasospora meyerae. Next base: position 3,849 of record JAKVQR010000023.1, on the reverse strand, counting down.
ATACCTTAGGGGCTTAGTTGAAACTTATCATCATGATGCAAGTTACACGCCAGATATCCATCGGTTAGATCCTCTAGCACAAACAATACATCGCAAGTTATCCGAAATCTTGTTTATTGAGAAATGGGAGCACTCAAGAGAAGGACTCAGTTTACGGAGTGGCCGAAAGTACATTACCGTCCTCGAAGAAGCACTTGAGAAGTTCCATTGGTACGATAAAGTGCTCATAATCACCGACGATAATTCTCCTCACGGCATTCGAAACACCAAGATTGGAAAGAAGTGCAGAGTGGTTGATATCCAGGAGTTTGATGACAAACCGGAACTTCGTCTCGTATTCAGTCAAGCAGTGAAGTTGTTCTATTTTACCAAACATGAACAGGATGTCTGGTGTAAAAGGAGGCTATCATTGGACTGGGGATGCCTCTACCTCAAGCACTTGGACGAAAAAACTTCACTGGTTTTGGTGGAGAGGAGCAGCAAGCTGGACTGCCTTTGTTCATTCTGTGATACCAACGTGTATACATAGAACCTCAGGAGCTTCTGTATGACACGAGGCGTCCCCATTCATATTGTTTGCCCATACGATATTCCCTTAATTGGAGCCATCCAGCGCCGCAAACATGCACAACTAACCCCGGGAACCTTCTAGTGTATTGACTGGAGAAAGCACGCGGTTGAAGAAGCCGAATTCACACCCACAGATAGAGGCATGCACAAGAGGCTTCCTTTCTTCCCCAGATCAGATCTCCTATGGTACGCGGTGAGATTTGGCGAATTTCGTCACAAGATGTTCCTCAAAACGATCACGATCATCCAGAACCACGGAGATGTATTCGATATAAGGCTCAATGGCGCATTACTCCTCATGGCAGTTCGAAATATCAATGTCTTTATTAATGATTTCATACAGTACAAGTGTCCCTGGGATTTGAGACTGATTCATCCTACCATATTGCGTCTACAGCCAAACCGTCGACTGAAGAATATCTATGTGTCATTTTGTGCCCATTGGATCCCTACTTTGTAGGTTGAGGATAGAATGAACTACAAGATACTCGAAGAAGTTACCATTCGCAACCAGTTCTGGCACCACACGGGCCCTTTATCTATCAATCCAGGACGTGTTACTAGTTTGTCCGAGATGCTTGGGGAGGAAGTGCCAGAGGAAACGCACTTACCGAGAACCAAGTGCTTGAATCTGATTGGAATACCCCCTCATGTATTGATGGGCGATGCTATTGCTTGGGAGGATCTTGAGAGCCTAGTGTGGAGTGAACTGTGTTACACCAAGGGTACAAGGACAATTGAGAAGAGTTACATTGGGCTTCGTGATGTTGACGAGGAAGACGATGAGTCCAGAGATGCAAGAATCAGATGTCCACAAATGAAGACGCTGAGACTGTACCATACGCTCGAGTACGATGACCCTGGGATGAAGGTGGATGCACCACAACTGGAGGTGTTGGAAGCTGTGAGTCTTCCATATAGTGAAAGAGCATGGATTTTGGAGTCGTTGCTTCAACCAGGGAATACGCCTACGCCCAAGAAGGTTCTGATAGGACACCTCAGAGGTTCTACCAAGTCATTTATTGGGGTCAATTGGAGCCATCTCGAGAAACTACAACACTGTGTGGAGACATTGGCCGTTGTTGGTTACCTCCCTTACTTTGTGTTGCCGAGTGAATAGCTTCACCGTGGATGTCTCCTGAGGTTTGAGCGTCTCACATACCTCACCATTGACATCAGCGCCCTCATCAAGATACCCATTGACTGCGATGTCATCCACACCATACAGCTGAACAATGAAAGCTTCCCAAGACTTCGTCATCTGAAGATGATTGTCCCCAATGCGGAGTTCGTGGGATTCAACTCTTCAAGAGAAGACGACAAGGTCAATGTTCTTTTGAGATTCTCACAGACGCTTACACAGGACATGACACTCACACTCAGCTCAGTTTTGACCAAACACAGCACCGTGCGTGTAACTGATGATCTGCCGTCAACCCCGGAAGTTGCCATACCGTGCGACGCTGATGGTTTCACCGTGATGAGACAACTGGAGTACAGCTGGAAACTCTCAAGAGACATCGATGGGAAGTTAGCATTAACTCGCATTGTTTCACCTGTCGAGCGAATCAAGACCTTCCACGAGGAGTGGGAATACGACAAGACGATATAATCATATCAGGTAACACCATGGGTCCATGTACACTAGAATAGATGCCCTCGAATGTATCCTGTAGGCGAGATTCACGCGAGATCCTTAGCTCTCCCCGGATTAACTCAGCATCTTGTTCAACTTGCGATTCACTTCTCCAGTGATATTTGCTACCCACCACAGCTCTGAATGGTTGATTCTCTTCCATCCCCACGTATCATTGGAGTCTCGCCGGCCATCGCCATCGCGGCGGATTCCTCTATCCGAATCGTAAACAAAAACAAACCCGCCCTTCAACCAACATCATCCAACGGAGAAACCACGTAATCAGCCGCCACCCGCAACAAAGAAGCCCGATAGACTACCGATGAATTCACAGAAAGATATAAGACTGCTGCAGAACCGGCTACGAAGCTCCACGGCTGTGCTGTCTCAACTGGGACTCTATTTCGGCGCCAAATGGACCGCTGAGGCACTTGACGGGCTTGTCTCCCTCCCAACCAACACGAGCCACCATCAATCCAACAACGCTATGAAGGACTCAGATGACATCGAGGCAGAAGAAGAAGATGAAGAAGACGACGAGATGGCATTCAAGGCATTTCAAGAGGACAGCCAATGGGTCGCATTACAACGCCTACCACACGCAGAAAGAGACAAGTTTACCCTCGCCCGAACGTACTTCGAATGTAAGGAGTTTGACCGCTGTGCAAGTGTGTTGAAGAACTGTCGATCGGACTATGCCAAGTTCCTCAAACTGTACTCACTACACATAAGTGGGGAGAAGAAACGAGATGAGGAGACAGAGGGAGTGTTGGGTCAGAATGACGGCGTGGTACCCAACCTCAACATGGCTCTGGTGTTGAAAGAACTGGAGGCGTCCATTGGAGCTCATTGCACGAACCCATTCCTGTACTATCTCCACGGTGTGGTGATGTTGAAACAGAAGTGTACCTCGAGGGCCGTTGAATCCCTGGTGAAGAGTTTGGAGATATATCCTTACAACTGGAGTTGCTGGAGTGAGCTTCTAGCGGCAATGAACAAACTAGATGAGGCATACGACATCCTCAACAGCTTACAACGTGTCTTCATCAACCAATTCCCAGCTCTGGTGATGGTACGGATCGCCCGTGTTGTTACCAGCCAAGAGTTCTTCCAACAGTCAGACGAGCTACTCGCAGAAATTGATCAACTTTCCCAACTGTTCCCAACCTTTGCATTCATCAAGACACAGAAGGCTCTCATATCCTACCATGCATTGGAGTACCAAGAAGCGGAGAACCTGTTTGATGAGATTCTCACACAGGACCCACTGAGATTGGAAGATCTGGACACCTACTCCAACATCCTATACGTCATGCAGAAGAAGGCCAAGCTATCCTTCTTAGCACAACTGGCATGCTCCATTGACAAGTTCCGACCTGAGACGTGTTGTATCGTTGCCAACTACTACTCTTTGAAAGTGGAACACGAGAAGGCAATCATGTACTACCGTCGTGCCCTCACTCTGAACAGAAACAGTCTTTCAGCTTGGACATTGATGGGACACGAGTTTGTTGAGTTGAAGAACTCACACGCAGCTATCGAGAGTTACAGAAGAGCAGTCGATACGAAATCCAAGGATTTCAAAGCTTGGTACGGTCTAGGACAGGCATACGAGGTTCTCGACATGCAGAACTACTCACTGT
>JAKVQR010000022.1:0-23703 GCA_030462915.1 Petasospora meyerae | reverse complement strand
CATTCTCATCTGCCACTTTTTTAGCACATCTATAGTTGGCGAACCCATAAGAGGATGCTACTAAGAGAGTCTGTGACTGAAAACAAACTCTTCACCAAGTCCAGATTGTATTCGTTGTACTCTGACTTCCGGAAACTTCAAGAAGCCAACCCAGATGGATACGAAGCTAACCTCATCGCATGGAAATCTCTGATTGATGATTTCTTCAACAAGGCACTGTTATCACACACATTTGTGCTGGACACGGAAGGACTGCAAGAGGAACTGACCTTAGCCGAATATGGCAAACCTCTTGCACTGGACTTGGTTCTAGAGGAGCTTTGCAAACAAGGGGAACTCATTCCACTAACGCAATTCAATGCCAATGTTGATTCCATATACGCAAAGAAATGGATCAGACCTGTGCTAAGTTGGGCAGTGAACAAGTTCATTTGGGACACTAGCTACAAGCTGGGCACTGGTAAGAAGAATGGTCTCCGTGCAGAGAAGCTCATTTCTAAGAAGACTCTTGAGAGGTATGTTAAGGAGTTGGAAGTCAAGCTATCAACAGAGGCACACCAGGGAAGATCCAAGCAAGTTTTTACCAAACAGGAGCTTAAGGAAACATTGGAGGCTTTGGAGATCTCTTTGGAGAGCACATATTCTAAGACACGCCTGAGCGACTTGGATTTTGAGATTCTGCTAAGATACCTGGAGCGTGATGTTCACAAGGTCAAAGTGAGGGACGACATTGTCAAGTTCAGTGAAGGAGGGCTGGAAGAGGTTACTGACGAGGACATTGGTATATCACAGATCAAATCTACTGTTACGACTATTGAAGTCAAGATCAAAGAGCTCCAGGACAAAATTGACTCCACTGAAATCAAACTGAGACAGTCACTGAAAGTGAAAGCAAACAAGGAAGTGTCGTTGAACTTCCTCCGTTCGAAGAAGATTGCCGAACAGTCACTCAACAAACAGTTACAGTCGCTCAACCAGCTAGAGTCCGTTCTGTACAAGATTGACGAATCTTCTACGAACGTACAGTTGGTAACTGCTCTCGATAAGGGATCCACGTTATTAAAGTCTTTGAACCAGCAGATTGGTGGATTGGAGCGCGTTGAGAGGGTCATGGAGGAGGTTGAGGAACAGAAATACACTGCAGACAAGATCGCAAGCGAGATTTCAGGATTGAATGCCGATATTGACGAGGATGAGATCGATGCAGAGCTCGAACAGATGTTGCAGGAGGAGACAGGCAAGTTTGCCCAGCCAGGAAACGACAAAGAGACAGACGCCATCGCCGCAAAGCTCGACAATCTCAAATTGGCTCCTACAGAAATTGAAGGATCCGAGAAAAATAATGGGAAAATACCAGAGATAGCTAATTAAACACCACTGACAGACCTTTCTTCCAACACCCTTGAAACCCCTACTGCCAAAGTCAGGCCAAGAGCAAGTTCCCACATCCCAGGTTCTTTGAGGCTGGGGTCCTCAAACAAAGTGATCCATCCGTACTTACTGCTGTTTGGAGAATCATCTGGCGGATCTTTCAGGGACACACCGTCCTTTGCCGTGTAGTACACTGTGCCAGTGTTATCCTCCCCTACAAATGGTTCACCTTGCATGATGAACTTTGATGACGACACCTTAGTGGAATTGAGCTTTTTGATGACTTTCTTCTTCGTCCTTTGTTCGTGTGGTCTGAAACAAGCCAATATCTTGTCGCTCTATGGGGAATGGTAATAGATGTATCTTTTGTTTTTGAGCTTCGAAGTACCTGCCTTGTACGATAGGATTGATCCGACATTCCACTCGTCGATCTTGGTGGGCCCAACTCTGTATCTGATAGGAGGTACGGTTCCATAATCCACTTGTGAATCTTTCATCCCTGGTATCTCTGTCTTTTGTGCATTAACACGGCGTTTTGCTCTCTTATCCAACGGCAAAGATCGTATGATGCCATCATCGTCTTCATAAAATCTTTTCATGCCTTCCACCGTGAACTTTTGGCCATCTTGAGATTGGGTTATGATCATGAATGCTTCATCTTCCAATGCCGACTTCCTGAAAAGTAAGCGGAATCCACCTCTACCAGACTTATCTGGTGATTTGGCGTTGTGCAGTTGTGGGAATTGCACTTGGACGTACAGATTGGGGGAGTATCGACAATACAAATGACTCGAGTCCGGATTTGTCGTCAGGTAGAGATCATTACCGATGTCGAATATGTGGTATTTCCAGAACCCTTGGGGATCGAGGAAGTGATTAGATGAATAGGCATGAGATGACGTTACGACCAGCTTCCGGAAAGCTGACTTGAGTTCACTAGCTGAGCCGAGAGAGTACCGCGATGAGATTGATGTGCGTGAGGGACCATGCGCGTGATACATTGAAGTGTGCCTTCTTGTGCTCTTTTTATCACTTCGGAGCTCATTGGATTGTAGCATGTCCTGAGTCGATAGTGGTCGAAGGTTGGGGTTATTGGCTCTGAGATTGTTGATGGCTGCGAGAGTTTCATCGTTGTCAAGCTCATCATCGTCAACATCACTCTGTTCAGATGCGAGAAAAGTAGAATTGGAAGACGATTCTGTGTATGGAGGAGTCAACGGTATGATCTAATTTCGTGTACTGAAACTCTATGAGGTGCTCTGAGTTTTGATGTCATCTCCATCGTATGGGGTAGTTGGCGGTTTTTTCCTGAGCAACTTGCTCGGTATTCGCTAGCTGCTTTGCATAGTGGTTCTATTAGGGATTCGGGGGGTTGAATAACAGTAATTGCTTATCTACCCGGGGGTTGATTATTTTTAAACCCCAGTGCAGATGTAGATTTCAGGTATCAAGAAAGGGAGACATGGCTATGTGCCAACCCTACAAGCCTGGAGGATATCAAACGAGTTCGCGCCAATCTCGTTGACTTCCTAGCTAGGTATAGTGACTTTATTCTGTAGAATACAAGGATGAGAAATCGTGCATATGCGGCAAATCGTAAACATAAACAACGACACTTCAAAGACAGATTATTCGCCTTCCAGTAGAAGTTAGTTATTGAATTGTTGATGATTACGACCAAGATCTCACAATCATGTCATTCTCACAAACAAGACTCTCTCAGCTGGATCCACTACCCAAGATCACCGATGTCAAACTGGGGAATACCATTGGATAGGGTTCCTTCGCCATGTGAGTATCGACACAATTAATACATCCTACGTATCTGAGGTACTAAACATGAAGTTACTCCAGAGTTAAAACAGCACAGTACGGGAAAAGAGTGTTTGCAGTAAAGTTTATCCATCGATAGATCTGCGTACGCCACGGACTAACTGACGATGACGTTGGAAGAGAAGTACTACTCCACAAGGCATGCTCTAACCATCAAAACGTGATTAAAGTGCTATAGTACGGATCAGATCACAATTGGCTATACATTGCAATGGAACTGGCGACAGGTGGTGACCTGTTTGACAAGATTGAGCCGGACATTGGTGTGGATGAAGACGTGTCGCACTTTTACTTCAGACAGATGTGTTCGGCCATCAAGTTTTGTCACTCCAAGGGTGTTGCACACAGAGACATCAAACCGGAGAACATCTTACTAGATCAGAATGGAAACCTGAAACTGACCGATTTTGGACTTGCAGCGGTGTTCAAGAGGAAAGACGGCACAAAGAGATTATGTTACACTCCATGTGGATCACCGCCTTACATGGCCCCAGAGATTGTCAGCAAAGACGGATATGACCCAGAGAGTGCCGACATTTGGTCATTGGGAGCAGTGTTATATGTGTTACTGGCAGGCGAGACACCATGGGAGGAGCCAACGACGTTAGATGAGGAATTCAGACGGTATGCTGAAAGTGATGGGAAAGTGCTTAGTGGTCCATGGAAGAAGTTCTCCCCAATGCTCTTATCACTGCTGCGATTGTTGATGAAGCCCAAAGTGTCTGAACGTGCAGACATGGAGCGTATATTTAAGCACCCATGGGTAAAACGTGAGAACTCACTGGCAACAGATGAAGGAATGTGCAAGGACCCTCTCTTATTGACTACCAAGCTGTTTGAGAATCTTCACATTGGGTTAACAGATGAGAACTTTGAGGAAAGCTCACAAGCAGATCCTTACAGATCACTCAATGATGCAGGGAACGTGGCGATGTCGCAACCGATGGAGGATCTTGCTGCAATGCTGAACGATGAGGACGAAGCGGACTTTGTGATGAGACAGATCCCAGCGACTCAACAGTCTTATACCTCTCATAGAGCTTCTGGAACCACCACATCTTCGGAAAGAGAAACTATCATGAAAGTTCTATCGAGTGACCCAGCATTGCTACAGTTCTCCAAAGATGGTATGCGTGAGAAGTTGGCACAGATTGCCGGTGGTACAGCTAATGTTTACACAGAGAGATTGACCCGCTTCTTCTCCGTTGTGCCCCTAGAGCAACTACTGGAGACTCTACTCAATGCTCTGAATCAGATGGGAGTTGATATTTCGTGCAATTTTGACGAAGATGAGCTGCCATTCGATGAGGATCTGAACTACAACAGATCCTTCCAGATCAGTGTGGCCTTGAGGGACCGTCGCAAGATGCATCTCCGTGGGTGTGTGAAGATCTCCCGTGTAAAGAGCCTGAACTTGAAGAAAATAGAGTTCTACAAGACTAAGGGAGACCCACTGGAATGGAGAAGGTTCTTCAAGAGAGCCACGGTGCTCAGTAGAGAGGTTGTATACGTCAACGTGTAAGTGACTCTAACTGAGTTCGAACAAAATGAGGTAATGCAAATCTGTAGATCCGAGACGGGCCGAACCGTCAGCCGAGGTCCCACGTGAGCTGAGCAGTGAGCACTGAGAACTCTTCAGAACTTTTTCCCGTCACCCACAAGCGCGCGCGCACATATCGATAAAGGACAAGGATACCGGTTTTATCACGTCTTCACACTTCATCGCCGTCTAGATTGATCTACTACATCGCCCACAAAAGACACAAGATGACAGATCTATCGATAAACAGCGTGTTTTTAACATCCGTGACCACCGCTGTGGGATCATCAGTGAGCCAGAACAAGCCGCTTGTGGTGTATGTTGCTGGCGCAGATGGCAACCCCTCATGGATCGACCAGCTGATAACTACTGAGACCATCGAGCTGATCCAGGAGAAAGCCGTGGCTCTTCAGATCGTCAAGGGAACAGCTGAATGTACTTTGTTTGAGGAGGTGTTCCCCAACGTTCAAGCTCCCAGCATATTCATCGTGAAAGTGCAAGCGGTTCTTGACGTCATCTACGGCGAGGTATCCAAGGAAGAGTTTGGTGAAAGAATCCACAAGGCACTTACACAGAATACTCATACTGCTCCCCAGCTAACTACTCAACCGGCAGCAACTTCCCCAGCATCCACCACTACTGTCTCCAACACAACTTCAAGTTCTTCCTCATCGACTGCTTCCAATTCCACTGGAAATGCACACCCAAGTGGCAATGCGTCTCCACAGCAACGAAATGCGTTATCTCCAACACCGAAGCACACTACAACGAAGTCATTGAAAGAACAGATTGCAGAAGAACAAGCGAGAAAGTATAGAGAAGAGCAAATGAGGCTCAATAAAGCCAAGAAGGAGGAGCGTGAACGTATTTTACGTCTACTCAAGGCCGATGAGGAAGAGAGAAAGGCTAGAGATCGGGAAAGACGCAAGTCCAGAAAATCTATTGGGAGTGGAGATGAGAACGACGAGGATGCCATAAGAGAACTCAGAGAGAATGTGGAACACTCAAACACTCAGTCGTCTTCTACTTGCGCGCTGTCGATCAGGCTGTTTGATGGACACTCCATCAAGCACGAGTTCGATGCCAAGGGTACACTGGCGCAAGTGAGAGAATGGGTCAATGAGAACAGAACAGATGGCAATGCCCCTTTTGTGTTCCATAGAACGATCCCAAGAGTCACATACGAGGCAACTGAAGAGGGGAAAACTTTGGAACAACTAGAACTGGCACCGAGATCAGCACTCATCCTGAAACCAGCGTCAACCTACAACGACATGACTACCTCTGCACAACCAGGATTCTTATCTCGTGTATGGGGTGGTATCTCATCTACTATCTGGGGTACTTCACACACGAATGATCAGCATAACGAGAGAGGCCAGGGCCACAACCCTGCAGAAGGCCATGAAATCAGATATGCGACTTCTTCACCTAGCATCTCTCACCAGCCACAGTTCAGAGACAGCGAATCGGCTCCATACTCCCCTGAATCGGCGTCTCTGTATACATCACCAATGCACTCCCCTATCTCTGAACCTCTCTTTGCAATGAGTCATCCATCAACACTCAACCTGGCCACCGTCACTACAGATGAATAGTCCAACATGGACTCCACTGGGTTCTATACACCACAGGATGGGCGCTCACCGTTGATTCAATCAGAGAGTGCGTTCACACCTTCCTTACAACAACCACCTGCGTCCTTATCCAGAATGTCATCGAATATCAGAACTTTAAATGATGTTGATCAAAGCAATGCCGAGGACCGTAAAGTATACAACGGTAATCATCTCGTTCTTGAAGACGACAAGAAGAAGAACAAGCGGAGTCAGAAGGGAAACGCGTCAGATCAGTGATAATATACAGCTTAAGTGCTCTCATATATCTGTACAACTATCGAATTGATTGAAACTTAGTAGTGATGATGTACGACTTCCGTTATGGGAAGTCTAGCATGCCGGTAGGGGCAACAGATTCACGCTCGGATCAAACAAACAAAAGTCTCACACGTCACTCTTCACACAGCCCGTCCGGATCCTAAATTTAGGGACATTGGACGAACAACTAGTTTCCTTATACAAGAGGGACCTATACAACTCACAATGCCAGAATAGCAGCGAGTGACGTCTGAATCCACAATGAACTCCCATCAATCACAGCCGCCCGTGTCTTCACCGCTCGGTACTGCGGTCAATAACGAGAACAGTTCCACAACCGCTGCAGACCACGCGTCGAATCCAGAGATTGAGCCAAGCGGCGTTGATGCTGTTCCAAATGAGGATGTGAAGAGGATCGTACCTAATTCATCCCCAGAGTTGCTTGAAGAGGAGCGCGTCAAGAGTGCGTTGAACTCAGACTCTGCTATTGAAGTGTTGCTGACACGTTTGAAGAAGAGTATAGTAACGTGTGATGAACTGGCCAAGTTCATCCGTAAGAGAGCTATGCTGGAAGAAGACCACGAACAGCACTTGAAGAAACTCAGCAAGTCCACACAGGAGGTGATCAGGGGACAAGGTGTGGGGATGAAGCAGGGAGACTCATTCATCGCCAGTTTGGAGAAGCTGCTCAGAGTGGATGAGCGCATAGGAACACACACAGCTGCGTTCTCCAGCAAACTCTTCACCATGCACGATGAGTTGTCTTCCATGTCGTCTACGTTCACGAGACAGAGAAAGTCCATCAAGGACAACTACAGACGCAAGGAGAAGGAACTGGTGGATGCCATTGCCGGCGCAGAAAAGGCAAAGTCAAAGTACGATCAGTTGTGCTCTGAACTGGAGAGGGTGAAAACCACAGACCCTAACCAGAAGAAGTTCACACTCAAGGGTTCCAAGACTGCGAGCGAACAGGAAGTACTGTTACTCAGAAAGATCGAAGCTGCTGACTCTGACTATAGACAAAAGGTGTCATCTTCCAACAATCTTAGAAAGATCTTCATTGAGACTTTCAGACCAAACACCACCAAGGAGCTGAAGGATCTCATCATCGAAATTGATATCGCAATGAGTATCCAGTTGCAGAAGTATGCTACACAGACAGAGGATGTCATCTTGCAGAACGCCCTCACAGTGGCACCATTGGCGGGATCCAACGTCCAGTCGATGAAGATGATCGCTTCCTCTATCGACAATGAGAAGGATCTGTACCAATACATCATCAAGAACATTGGTGCGAACAACTCCAACAAGAACCTGATACCTGTCAAGTACACATAGCACCCTTCGATGGCACCTGTTGGTACTGCAGCTTCCCTCAAACCGAAGTTCCCATCCTCTCCACTGAACAACAATCTCAACAGCAGTGGAAACAACAGTCAGTCATCATTCCGTAAAGTCAGTGACACTATGAGCACCCACAACGCATCGCCATTTGCACCTTCATCTTCTGCCTTCTCCAGCAGCACTGGCACCACAACGACCGCAGTTCCAAGCACACTGAACCCAGCAGTGAAATCAAGTCTGGGACTCACCAAAAACGACTCATCCTCCCTTGCGTCATCCCCATACCTGGATCAAAGCTCAATACTCACCGGTCCTAGACCGTTGTCCATCGTCAACAGTGACCCTTTACCATCCCCACCAGGTGTACAGAACGGTTTCAAGACCTTCGGTACACCTATTGCCGAGCTGACCGAATTTGAAGGTGAAATGGTGCCCTCTATTGTTCGTCAGTGTATTTACATCGTGGACAACTACGGTATTCAGTTACAGGGAATCTATCGTACGCCGGGCAATGCCAACTCTGTGAACTCGTTACGTGAGATGATCGACAAGGATCCTAGTAACATCAAACTCTTAATGCCAAACACAGCTTCGATAACAGACAGTGAGATCTACACAGTGGCCTCGTTGTTGAAGAACTACTTTGCCTCGTTACCTGAAGCTCTATTGACTAACACAGCTGCTCCTTTGTTCCTCGAGACGGTGAAGATCCCTGAACCTGATGTGAGACGCAAGAGAATCCACCAGATTGTTTACGATCTTCCAGATGGACCATACTGGACTTTGCGCTCACTGGTGCTTCACTTATCGAAAGTGGCCGCTAAGCAGGATATCAACCTCATGAGTGAGAGAAACCTTGGAATCATTTGGGGACCAACACTATTCCCAAGCGATGAGGTCAATGCACAGGATATGAGTGCCCAGGGTAAGGTTGTCGAAGAGCTGATCATCTACGCCAACGACATTTTCGAGGCAGAGTGAAGTCATATTTCTTCTTCTTGTAAAATGTAACATAAATTCGTTTAATCAACTTTGTTTTTCATGGAACGTACTCGTAGATATCACCGTCCTTTCTGGTGATGTACTCGGCATCCAGCATCTTTTCCAGACATCTCTTTACTGTTGGGAGATCAACTCCAAACTCCTGTTTTACACTCTCCACTAGTTCATTGTGTGTAGAGAGCTTGTTGAGCTTCATGTGACGCACAATGTATGCTTCGATAGCGTGGTCACGTCTCCAATCATTGACATCATCCATCTCCTCATCTTCTTCTTGGTCGACCATGGTTTTACCGTTCTTGATCTTCACCTGAATCGGTTTGATCTTGATGAGTCTCTTCTTCTCTTTAAATTCATAGTTCATTGTGTACCTCTCACCCTGTTTCTCCAGAACTCTGAACTTTCCCTGCGAAAGAGAATGCAGAGCACTAGCAAGACTTCTGGAGTCCAGCTTTGTTTGTTGTTTAACTTCATCAAATGTGACACTCTCTCGGTCATTGAACAGCAACAACACTAGACCCTGTGATGTAGAGACTTGAAACTCCTGTTTACCTTGTGGGAACCGGGCTGTGATGTTCATTGTACCCAGAGCTGGGCACCACTTCAAAAGTCTCTTCTCGTGTCTGGAGCTTCGTGTGAAGTAGAAATGCTCAAACTCATGTAAGAGCCCAGACAATTCTCTACCGAAGTGTGCTCTAGCGTCATTCTATGGCCAGTTATCCCTCTTCAACACCAACGGAGTGAACTCTATGCCATGTCCATTGGAGAACTGCTCCTTCAATGATTTGCTTTCTGATAGATCGTCAAACATACCACGTAGTGAGTGAATGATATCTGGGTTGATCTCCTGGGCAAGACAGTCTAGCAGTTTGAACTCAAGCGTGGTATCCTTAGATGATTGGTTGATGAGTCTTCTTGCCAAGTCACGACGATACTCAACGTCAATCAAAGACTCCTTGTTTGTAGCAGACTTGAAAATGAGATGGATGTCGCTGATGATCTGGTCATTTTCTGCTATGACTCCACTTGGTGACCTGAAGAAGCTGTCAATGTATTTCAGGAGTTGTTTGTTGATCTGAGCAGCTGTTGTACTCTGAAGGGCAGATTGCATCGAGTCTCTGAGCTTGTACTCCATATCTGAATCACAGTCAAAATATAGCTCGATGATGGTATTGAGATCCTTCTTGGACTTGATCAGGCTTTCAATAAGGTCATCCGTATGGGTTTCTGCAAGATGCTAAACGTACTGAGCGATGTAAGCACCCCATTGCGACGTAAGTGTCGACAGATAAAATGGTCTCTCAGATTCTGGTCCACCTTTCACGTATTTGTAAAGTTTGTTGAGACTTGGATATTGCTTTTGTTGGAAGAGTGGGAGCACAAACTTAGGAGCATCTTGCGTGAACGACTGAAAGATGATCTCAGATACAACTATTTCCTTGGAAGTTGAAACCCATTCCTCACTTTCTTCACACAGTTGCCAAAACTCCACTTCTTTGACAACATCGCTGTGATACGTATCGAACACTTGCCCAGGTGAAACCGTTTGTATAACATCGTTGTGTCTCTCGTGGTACATTTTCCTCAGTGCATCAAATACCGAGTTCTGTAGATCCTTGTTCCACTTCGAGATCAGGCGAAATCGTTTCCAAAATTCCATATGAACAGAGTTGTTAGAATTTTGGTGACACACCTTCCTCGATTCAAGGAATTGATCCAACAAGATTTGCCAGATACCCTGTTCCATGAGGTCTCCATACAGATTGAGGTGTCCAAACTCCACAATGGTGTTCTTCTGCGGATGATGTATGAGATATGTGCGATCAAGGTACAGATACACTTTCTCCAGAGCTTTCAGTTTACTGTCTAGCACGTCATAGAGTTGTACGAATGACTGTAGGAGGTTCTCATTGTTGTTATCCTTCAAATAGCGAACAATCAAGTCTGATGTACACTCTCTGACTTTGGCGAACAACTCATTGGAAAGCGTAGAATGATGCTTGTCTCGTACCAGAAACTCAACGTACTTATACAGTCTCTGGTATGTAATTTCGAGGGATATCTGGGTCGTTGGTTCATTGAGGATTGTGTCAACTTGGGTGTCCAGTTCCTTCTTGATGCTCTAAAGGTGAGGGGACAGTGTACGATGACGACTGCGATGTCTGTGTGGTTTTGATAATTTAGTTGAAACCGACATCCTTCTGGTATATGGACGTTGATGAATGTGACGAGGGAGTGACAAAGGGTTGGGTTGAAGAATAGTTGAAGAAGCTAAGAGGTTAGAGGTTTCCGCGACACACACAGTAGTAGAAAAAAATCCACGGGAAGATGTTGATGATCTTGAGACCTTATCTAGAACAACGAACAATCCATCAAATAGGCCACTGATCACTCTATTTTCAGATCACTCACCACTACCATGTCACAGGATCAAGAATCACAAGAGGCACACGCACAACTACTGCGAACAAAATTCAAAAGAGCTGGTCACTTCGACCTCAAAAGAGCACAGCTATTAGAGGAGTTCAAGAAATCCCCAGCGTACGAAAAACTGGTAAATTCTGTCAAAGAGAGAGTCGAGAAGATTGTTAATGACGATCCAAAGCTTCTACAGGACAGAGGTAAGGCGTTGGGATTGGTTGATGGTATGCTATGGCAGTCATAGCAGTCTCAGTCACAACAGCAGGAGAGCATAGTGGATCTCTCCACGATTTACGACGAGGAAGTGGAGAAGTTGACGAACTCTACTGAAATGAAGGAAGAACTCGAGAAGAAGCTACGAGAAATCGATGCTGAACTCAAACAAAAACAATGAAAGGACGAACTTCCCAACGTATAAAGGCTCTGTAGTAGTACGCGGGTTACCGGAGTAACGTGTTGTCCTATTTTCCGGATTCGGAAAGCGATATCGGCCAGCCGGCCAGCCCGTCGGAACTTTGAGCGGACTTTGAGATTGGGAGAGAGGAGGAGGAGAGTAATGGTATGGGATTTGAGCCTCTTCAACGACCCGCCACAGAAGCGCCAACTGAGCCACAGCGGATTAATCACACATTCTACTATCAAAACCACCAGCAGAAAAAAAGTTATCTGGTCAATCACCACATTGAATCAACACCACCCGCACCATGAAACTCCCATTGTCTCTGTTGGTGCCAGTGGCGTCCGCCTTTGTCATCCCTCAAGCCGTCCTGGAGAATCTGGAGGAGCTCTTCGCCATCTCCGACAACGTCCCACAGATTGACACACAGAGCAAGAAGTACTCCGACCTCCCACCAGTGGACTCTGAGGCCCTCTAGGAACTCATCACCCATGACGGTCTCAATGCCTCCGCTATCAAGTTGTTCGAGATCGCCCAAAGCTCCGTCGCCAACTACGGACATCCTACCCGTGTGATTGGATCCCCTGGCCACTGGAAGACCCTTGACTGGATCAAGGAGCAATTGGAAAGTATGTCGGACTACTACACTTACACCACACAGGAGTTTGAAGCGCTCGACGGTAAAGTGTTCAATTACTCTCTTTCTATCGATGATGCCAAGATCGAGGAGGTAAAGCCTTTCTCATTGACCCCAGCAGCTCATGTCTACGGAGCAGATGTGTTTGTTGTCGAGAACATGGGTTGTGAAGATGCTGACTATGCTGGACTACCGGAGTTCATTGCCACTGCCTCTTCCAAGCAAGTCGTTACATTGGTTAAGAGAGGTGTCTGTCCATTTGGTACAAAGTCCGAGTTGTCTGGTAAATATGGCGCATCTGCTGCTCTCATCTACGACCCTACCTCCGATGACCTTATCCCAGGTACCCTTGGAAACCCTACAAACACCACTGTTGGTACTCTGGCTATCACCAAGACCACTGCTGAGGACATTATCGCCAAGAAGTCTACGGGCTCTGTACAGGTCAACTTGTTCATTGCTGCATACGTTGGCTTGATCAAGACCCAGAATATCATCGCAGACACCATCCATGGAGACAAGGAGAATATCGTGTCTCTTGGTGCTCACTCTGACTCCGTTGAAGCTGGTCCAGGTATCAACGACGATGGATCCGGTACCATCTCCTTGTTGAACGTTGCTAAGGCCTTGACCAACTTCCAAGTCAACAACACCGTCCGTTTCGCTTGGTGGGCCGCTGAAGAGGAAGGGTTGCTTGGTTCAAACTTCTATGCTTACAACTTGACCGCTGAGGAGAACCAGAAGATCCGTCTTTTCATGGACTACGACATGATGGCATCTCCTAACTACGCCTACCAGGTTTACAACGGTTCCAACGAGGTGAACCCACCGGGCTCAGAAGAGTTGAAGAACCTTTACATCAGCTACTACGAATCCAAGGGACTCGACTGGATGTTGATCCCATTCGACGGTCGTTCGGACTATGTCGGTTTCATCGAGAACGGTATCCCAGGTGGTGGTATCGCCACCGGTGCAGAAGGTTTGAACCCTCTCAACAACATTGCCTTTGACGTATGCTACCACGAACTCTGTGATGATCTCACCAACATCGCATGGGATGCCTTCTTGGTCAACACTCAGCTCATCGCTCACAGTGTTGCTACTTTTGCATCGGACTTATCTCAGTTCCCAACTAGAGAGTCAGTGAAGACTCTTGAGTCACCAAACACCTCTATCTTCGCACGTAGAGGAAGCCACTACATCATGTGATACCCCTCTGAGTCTAATAAATACATGTTTTTTTTATTCCGTGTGTTTTACTTAACGTGGTCTCTTGTAGGTCCCTTGTCTCCCTCCATTTCTCATACCACCGAATGGAGAACCACCAAAGTGGAAGTTGAAACTACCTCCATTTCCAAAACCTCCACCTCCATTCTGTCTGAATTGGAATGGGTTATGGCCTGGATGAGCACCAGCACCTCCTCCCTGGTGGGATTCAGGGTCATTAGGGTCATGTCCCAAATCGTAATCTTTTCTCAACTGTTCGTCACTCAACACCTCATAGGCATGGTTCACCTCCGTCATCTTCTTCTCCACTTCCTCCGCTGACATGTCACCTTTATACTTATCAGGGTGGTACTTCTTGGTTAATTCACGGTATGCCTTCTTGATGGTACGATCATCCGCATCCCTTGGCACTCCAAGGATCTTATAGTAGTCGTTCTTAGGTGGACGTCTGGCCTGTTGATGATGCTGTTGCTGTTGTTGCTGATACTGACGACGCTGTTGCTGTTGCTGTTGTGTCTGGTGTCTTTGGATAGTTTCTAATCGTGTCTGTACAAATTGAGTTTCACGCATGTTCTTTGGACATTTTTGGATCTCCTGGTGGGCAGCATTGAAGTCCTTCTTATGCAGGGCACGATCGATGGACTCCAAACGGCGTGGCAATGAGGACTCATCAATGAGTTTGGAGTACTTCTTGTATGATTTGTCATGACGAAGTAGTGCGTCCATCGCAAGTGTTTCGTATATCGTATTTTGGAATGTGTTCTTGTCGATGTTGTATCTCTTGTTGAACTCGGAGGATCTGTGTAAGAGGTACTCCAAGTTTGTGGTGAATTGGTCGTTTTCTCTAGAGATCTTTTTGAATTTGTTCTTGGAGGTGAGTTCTGTGGCAATGTCTTTAAAGTCAATTTCACTCAACTGTGCAATGTCCTCATCCCAGCTGTCACCGGTGAGATGATCCAAGTATCTACTGATTCTCGACAGTTGTGTAACAAGATCAGAGTATCTGTTCAACAACTTTGAAAACTTCTTGCAGTCGGTGTAGTCCATATCGTAGTGAAGACATTTCTTGTTGGCATTGAGTGCTGTGGAATACTCAGCGAGGCCGAACACAGCAATCTCACTGAGCTTATGCCAATTGGCAGAGTTGGAAGCCGGGTTGGTACTAATGAGAACTTGAAGATCATCCACGAGATTGGCAAATGCAGCCTTCTAATCAGTAATATTCTCTGCTTTGGCAACGGCCTCTTCTGTGATTTGAACTCTTTTCACTCTGATGGCAGGGTAGTTTGGGGCCAATTGGATGGCTTCTGAGACTTTCTCCAACTCACCAGTGGCAGCCAGTGCGTCGATGCGGTCCAAGGTGGAGACAGCTTCCACAAGCGCAGGGGAGCCTGCATTGTCAGTCAGAAGGTGTTGTAGTCTGTCACGTTGCCCATGCTTCACCAACAATTGTATCAGAGACTTCTCCACTGCGCCATTAGATGGGTTGAGCTTGTATGCCTGTTCGAGATCAGTGATGGCGTGTGATTCTCTTCCGAGAGACAGCCCAATAATGGCCTTCTTGTGATAAGCCTTTGCCAAATCTTGAGAATTGATTCCATCCGGGTGATGCCTCAGTAGTTCATCGAACTCTCCCAATACGCTGTAGGTGGCACCTTCACTCGAAAAGGACAGCTCAGCAGAACGAAGCTTCTCATGGAACTCTGTAGGCGAAAGAGCAGAAACAGCAGTTAAAGCAGCAATCAATGCAACTAACGGCGTGGTAGTTTTCATTGGTGTTTCTGATGCTGGTGGTTATCCTTGCTTTGAACTGACACTGGACAATCTAGATCAAGTGATGAGATATATTGAGCTCTTCTTTCTCGTGTATTCGATGGGTTGACGTAACAAGTGGAGCTGTCGCGATTTTTTTGGTTTTTTTGGTTTTTTTTTTTTTATTTCCCCAGCAGCAGCTGCAGTCAGTCCATGTCACATGTAACCTAAAAATTTAAGGCTCAATGGATCAGCTGCGATTGACTGGTCAGTGGTCACTGAGCGCTCCTTCAGGTCTGATACCTTATAAGTCCTAGCTTCAGGGTCTAGATGTTCACTGGTCACAGCTCAGTGGTGATTTGCGCATGAATCTTGGGACTCATGAAAAATTGCGTGCGGCGAAAGTAATATTTGAGATCATCGATTTTATATGACGTCGGCCTTATCGTACGTCGTACTAGTTATACATCCGCGAGATCACCGGACTCAGCTTAATGTTGATACCTAATCTTACCATCCGAAATTCCAAATATAGACATTAGTATATAAAGCTACGTCTAGTACCTTCAAGATTCGATTAGAA
The DNA here is from genome assembly GCA_030462915.1 of Petasospora meyerae. Taxonomy (NCBI): domain Eukaryota; kingdom Fungi; phylum Ascomycota; class Saccharomycetes; order Phaffomycetales; family Wickerhamomycetaceae; genus Petasospora; species Petasospora meyerae. Next base: position 7,722 of record JAKVQR010000022.1, on the reverse strand, counting down.
CAGCTTGTACATATCTCATTGGCTGTGGATAGAGGAAGGGCCGGACTTTCACAGACGAAGAAGGGGCGCGCAGATCATGAAATTTGAACCTTCGCCCCACAATTTGCTGATTATAAGCTAGAAGTTACCACTTGCGAGGTGGGCCTTGTTACTTATGACGCAGAGAGTCCTAGCCAATCACAGAATGAGACTGGAACGACTCCTAGAACAAGTTGTGATCAGTTTCATTGGGAGAACAAGACCTGTATGCTTGTTAAATGTTGAAGGTTTGACATAGCGAGTGTTCATATGCAAGGTTATGCAATGTAGATCAACCCCGTATTCAAAGCTACAGCAGCCACCCCTTTTCTTGAATCCTTATCTTCCTCTGAGTTAGGCATTGAAACTTCATATACCGGCATATATCTTTCAAGATACCTTTGAATCTCTTAGCATCAATCTTGCAGTCACCTTTAGTTTCCCCTCTCTACCATCCATCGAATATGTCCAACGCTAAAGAAGATCAGACATCCAAGAGCGAACTTGACCCCTGGACAAAACAGCCTGTCTTAGTCACCGGGAAGACAGCCATATCCAATACTGTCGATTACCTGAATACTATTAATGGTATATTGACATGTTTACTAGTGCTAGAGCTGGCTCTGAGTATTGTGATGCTTGGACTCACTGGCAAACTGACCGATCTCATCAACTCACCTCCTGGCACCGTCAAAGACTTCACCGACACCAATCTGAGCACACTTACGAACGACACCTATATTGATGTTTCTCAGTTTCCAGCTTCCAACATTTACGGAACTACTGTTGGAGCAATTTCAACGGCGTTAACCGGGTTGGGATTCATCAGGAAGTACAAAACCAACAAAGTATCTCTCTTGGTGAACAAAGTCAACATCTGGGAATTTGGGATCTCACTTTTGCTGCTGTTTGGCTGGCTTGTTAACTCAGTATTATTCACAATTGGATATCAACATTGGGATTGTTCCGATCCAATGTTCCTCTTGGAGCAGTACAAGCCAGTTGGCCAAAACGGGACGCTTTACGACTCCCTGGCGTTCACCTTCTACACTTCTGAGAACTACACCAACTCTTATTTCGACACTATCGTCAACATGACAGATTTTCAAGCTTTTGACTTTCGGGATGGGCTTGAAAACCTCACCTCGGCTTTTGGTACAGACTTCATCACCATTTCCCTTTTTGACACCACTACGTTCCTCGAGTCACAAGCGTTGGTTTCTCAGTTGTCCAAAGATTGCTCTATCAAGAAGGCTACAATGGGAATTAGCTGGACAGGGTTTGGTTGTTACTTCCTGAGTTTCGCAGTCCTAATTTGGAAGTGGTGGGATACTCGAAATTCAGCAGAGGAGAATCAGAAAGTACCCACCATATATTCTGCTATCGCGTCTTACGGATCAGCAGAAGATGGGGTAGATGTGAACACTAACTACTCTGATGATGGTGATAATGAGACTCACGTGAAACTCAAATCTGTGGGCTACTCAAATGGGAATACTTACAACGATGTGAAGATCGACAATACTGACACGACATTCATGAGAATAACGATCGTTTCTTTGGATCAAGATGGATTGGTTCCAAATTCTTCAAATGGAACATCAACACCAATTTCGTCTTCAACGCAACAATCGTCCTCTGCACCGTCAGATTCATCCACCCAAAACAGTAGCGAAAGCAAAAACAACCAGCCCTGCCGGAGCACAGTCAGACAGTGCAGCGAAAGCAGCGAATAGATCCCTAATGACCATGGCAACGTCCAAAACGCACAGGAAAGCACTAACCTACGCTTCAACCTTCAACTTCACTATCAAGGTTACATTTCCCAATCACAATGCGAAGTTTGAGTTACTCATTACTTCAAAATTTTCTGACTCTGCTTAGGCTGTACCTACGGTGACTGTGTCGGTCCAGCCTACCAAATCTACACAGGATTCACTGAGCTAGACATTCACCATGAACATTGATGAGAAGCTTCATCCGGTACTGAAGGGATTTGTGGTCATACGGACAGAGAATGAAAAGTCCTTCCTAGAGAGCCATGATCTGTCGCTCATTGACTACATAAAGGTGAACTTAATTGTTGAAAAGACAACCCTTGCTGTGAAGCTATCACTCCGTGACCCATCAAAGGACATTAAGTGAGGTAACTCGGAGTCAACGGAGCTAGAATCACTTGACATTAATGGGCTTAGCGACTGTTCAATGAAATAAATTCACATGTCAGATCGTAGATGTACTTTGGTGCGAGGACTTTGGTACTAATTACTATCCAAGTTTGACAACCGCCAGGTTTACGCGATATTGACAGGTCTAGTCAGTATTGAATAATACGTCTGACCTGGAGTCTCACAAGTGTCAAGTAGCTATTTTGCCAAAATCTCTGATTATTTAACTGCAAGTTAGTGAGCCCTTGTATGCAAGTGTTTACCAGTGTGCATGATCACACCGTACAGATTTCTTATCTTTGGAGCGTCTGTGGAAGTTCTTAGTTGTGTACCGACCAGATCGATGAAATTTTAGGCTTTAAAGTTCAGGGCCGACAGCCCATTCAACAAATTACGAACGGTTCCCCCCACCCCATATATAATGGCTCACTTTCCCCTTTCCCTCTGGAAGGAGCTTACTAGAGAGAAATTTTTCGAACCTGAAGAGGCCATCAAGCAATCAGATATCAGGGCATGCATATCGAAGTTGACTAACGCAGACCATGTCGACTACCAGTGAGAACAACCAAAAAAACAAAGATCATCATTCCCCATCATAGAATCTACAAGATGGTTTGAAGAGTACATGGAAGTGGATAGGCAAGTGGCCCATATGGGAACGACTTGCTTACGTTCAAGGTTTCTGCAGTATTGCTTAGGTCCTGGTGGGGTTGACTCTTCTCGGTTTGACTGGGAAACTCACAGGGCTGACCGATTCCAGCACTGGGAACGTTAATGTCATTTAGACTGCAAATGGAACTTCCTACATTGATATCGCCAATGTTACCGGTACGAACATCGCTGGCCTTGTCACGTCCATCATCACACCCGTCTCACGTCTTGCGGTCACAACATTCGATAGCTATGCACCAGCGGGTCACTCACCGGGCTCTTTCAACATTCTTGTGGTAACGACCTAGATCACACAATTCGGCACGTGGCTGGGGACTGCCGTCTACTTCGACACTTTACGTTATCGTACTTGGAACTGCAGTGACCCCACCAAGCTACTTCTGCAATACAACACAACAAGCCCTGACAATTCCACCATACTGAACTCAGCAGGTGTGACCATCCCAAGCAACTTCACAGGTGATGCGCTTGAGGACTACTACTTGAAGGGTGTGAACGTGAACAAGACTGTGGTAGAAGGGGCGCTGCACGCCATATTCACCGCACTTACTGGAGCTGAACAGATCACCTTATCACTTCTTACCGCGGATCAGTTGACACAGTCTCAAAGTCTCATTTCGACACTATCCAAAGATTGTTCTCTCAAAATGGGAGCACTGGCTATCTCATGGGTTGGAGTTGCACTTCTTACAGTGAGTACAATTTGCATCATCGTGACTGCTATAAAGAAAAATCACCGAGTGTTGAAGCTTCAGAGCCCGATTCCATTTGAGATACTGGGGGTCCGCTCAGAGAGATTTAAGGAATTTATCAAGACTGATGCTCTTTTTGAACCAGACATGATTGAGAAAAAGTCATTTACTGCAAATCTATACATCCACTACTGTTTCAAAGGAACAAGCTGACAAAGCTACTCAAGGATCAACCGCGGATGGAAGTACTCCAGATGTTACAGGAGGAGAGCACAGTACACCTGAAGGCCACATGATACAACCGGCGAAGTATGTCAAGACAATTGTGACCCATACAAAACGTCTCCAGATATCCAAAGATGAATATTAGGTCGACTTTGTTGCTCGTTCGAGGTTCAAAGGATATGAGAAAGAATTCTTTCTGGAGTTTACCTCACAGTTTCAGGAAGATTCGCAAACACCCTCGATTAAAGTTGAGGCAAAACCAGTGAGCGATACATCCAGTGAAGAAGGATAGTCACTTGAAGCATAGGTGGGTCAAGAGAACTCAGTCCCCAACGTCACTACTTTTGTTCAATTCAAACAGACCTAGCCGAAGGTGGAGAGCTCTGTGTTCTCATATCTCAGGAACAAGTTTGGAAAGATGGACCCAGAGAAAAGCACTTATAAGACAAACTATCCCTTAACCGAGAATAAAAAGATGGATCTTGAGGCTATGTCCAAGATTCTTTTCCTTTTCTCGCAGGGGAAATATTCTATACTCATTTTGATTGAGTGCAAGAATGAGAATAAGCTTGCTGATGCACAGACCAAAGAGCTTTGGAGAAAGAAAGACTAGTACACCAACAATAATGGTCTTTTGACGAAAGATCTCTATGTCACGTCCGCTGTGGGATTCTTAGCCAAGAAAGTGGTAGTGTGAAGTTTAATTCATGATGAAAGTGTCGACTTTCGAAGTTCTTGAGGAGATCCACAATTTTGACATACTTAGTTATCCATGAAATATATCGATTCATAATTAATGCTTTCGATATTGATTGATCTTTATACGTCATGCTGTCTTTATACTGAGCAATATTCTGGAACGTCGCTGCAGGCCGTTAAATCCAGAACTAAGATTCGGTCATATTAATGTCACATCTTGTAGTTGATCATATATGCTGTTCTGATGCTATATATGATGTGGTGTTTGGGTTCTTGTCAGGCAGTACTAGACTCTCTAGATGGCCTCTAATATTTCGCCTATAATTTTTGTCTTCCATGTTCCAAGGTAATTTCATACAACTGCTGGGAAGCTGAAGTTTGGATAATATAAATTCAGAGAGCGGTTTAAGCACGTCGACCCTACCCGATGGGTCACCGGGGCAACAATCAGCGAGATAATCGAACCTCTCAGGATTCATCGTAGGACAGTTCCAGTGGGGTTCGGAGTTTCAGTAGTTATGCTCAAAATAAGATAGAGCTCACTATAGAGAGACATGTATACCATACTTATAACATGTAGCGAATACCAAGATAAGATTGAACACGATCGTTGGGCCTCAGGTATAGCGTCATACGAAGATGGTTTTACAGCTTGCCTTGATAACTTAAGGGTGCTGTACCATATATATACTCAGATTAAGTGGGAAATGGGGTTCGCTGACTTTGAGCATCACAAATGGTTAGAGTTCCAACGTTGAGCGTCGACTACTACTAGCATCATTGTCTACGAGTTGGAGGACGGCGGTCTTCGCTAGGTCGTCCAACTCCATTCGAAAGCCGCCATTATTTATCACCAATCGAGAAATCAAATCTCAGTGCCAGCCGATGAGAACTGCCATGAATGAGTGAGTCGTGACTGATCGATGATGCTGCGCTGCTACAAGTTGGCCGAGTACAATCCTCCAGTCTTGAGTCTGGGCTCTAGATAGTTATTAGTAGAGCTATGAAGGCTCAGGGCTACCGATTGCTCACACTGACTGCTGATTTGTGTCCACTGAGCACTCCACCCAACTCCAATTCTTTCGCAGTTCCTTCCTTATTTGTACTTCGCTGCGCGACAGTTATAGTACTCGTTTGTTTCACCTCAGGAGTTAACTCACCGGCGACCGCGAAAGCTTATCCCGCAAGATCAGGACCGCTATGTGTTGCCCGTTTCGCCAGCAACTGAGATTCGGCGCATGTCTCGACTCTTCTAGGAAGGCGACCCCCGCGCTTATCATGTATCTGGCGATGGCTTTCCGCCATCTCCAAGTATTTCAACATCGACTATAAAGACCCACCGATCTGCTTGTCCAACTGTCCCCTTGTTTCACCCATTCTTTCTTGAGCTCCACCATCAGATCATTCTATACTGATTATCACCCCATACAATGTCCGAACAGGTTCAAGTCCAGATCAAGAAGCAGAACGCCATTCTTCAAACCTCCATCAAGAAGGTGCCAGTCGCCCTCCGCGGTAGAGGTGTTTGGATCACTGTCAGAGACCCAGAGACCGGCGAGGAGATTGAACTCTTGGACGGTAACTCTGGTGCTGCTGTGTCCTCTGTTGGCCACGGTGACGAGGAGATCAAGCAGAAGATGAAGGAGGCTGTTGAGAAGACCATCTACAACTTCCCATACATTGCTTCTAACGAGCCATCTGAGGAGCTCGCTCAGTTCCTCATTGACAACTCCCCACCAGGTGCCTTCGAAGCTGCTACCTTCACCGGTTCCGGTTCCGAGTCCAATGAGAACGCTATGAAACTCGTCAGAAAGTACCACATCGAGAACGGTGACCTCAAGAGAGTCAAGTTCATCTCCAGAGCCCAGTCCTACCACGGTTTCACCATCGGCGCTCTCTCCATCGGTGACAACATGAGAAAGAACGAGTTCAGTGACATTTTGATGCCAGAGGAGCTCACACCAAAGGCCATCCAATGTTACCCATACCGTCATATGAAGGAAGGTGAGACCCTTGAGCAGTACAAGGACAGATTGCTCCAAAACTTGGAGGACATCTTCATCAAGGAGGGTCCCGACACAATTGCTTGTTTCATTGCTGAGACCGTTACTGGTTCCACTTTTGGTTGCTCCTTGCCAATCCCGGGTTACTTGGATGGTTGCAGAGACATCTGTCACAAGTACGGCGCCTTGTTCTACTTGGATGAAGTGATGTGTGGTATGGGTAGAATGGGTTCCTTCCACGCTTGGGAGCAGTTCATGGAGGGTCCAGGTCCAGATATCCAGACTAACGGTAAGACCCTCGGTGCTGGTTACGTCACCATTGCCTCTATCCTCGTTGGTCCAAAAATCATGAAGGTCTTCAAGGACAAAAAGGCTTTAATCTCCGGTGCCCAGACTTACCATTCCCACTCTTTCAACTGTCAGGTTGCCCTTGAAGTCCAGAGAAAGGTCAAGAGAGACAACATGATTGCCAACATTAAGGAACAGGGTGCTTACTTCGGAGCTACTTTGAAGGAGAGACTTGCCAACGCCAAGTCTGTTGGTGACATCAGAGGTACTGGTGGTTTCTGGGCCATTGAGTGGGTTAAGGACAAGACCACTAAGGAGCCATTCGACACAGAGGTTGGTTACGGTGCTAAGTTCACCAAGAAGCTCTACGACAACAAGGTCTTCAACTTAGGTGGTGCCGGTACCGTCGATGGTGTTAGAGGTGAGCACGCTTTGTTCTCCCCAGCATTTTCCATCACCAGAGAGGAGACTGACGAGCTTATCAACAGAATTGTCAAGACAGTTGAGGAGCTCGAGGCTGAGTTCTTTTAAATTATCGTCTAATGGGTTGGGAGTGCAGGTCATGTTCCCCGCTCAACATGTGTGATTATAGAAGACGTAATGAATGTAAGATATTAGTCTGTGAAGACCTCATGTAGCAATCCGCACTCTATTATAACGGATCGATAGCTCAATCACCTCGAGACTCTAGACACCGAACTACTTGCATAAGTCACAGAAAGGTGTTGATTTTTTTGAAAAATGGTTAATTTTATCCATTTTGGAGTGATGCAGGCAGGCAAACAGCAAACAAATCATTTTCAACAAAATCCGGTATAGTGTAGTGGCTATCACAGTTCGCTCTCACCGAGCAGACCGGGGTTCGATTCCCCGTTCCGGAATTATCTTTTTAGCTTTTTGCGAGCGGCCCCGGTACGGGCACGCAAATATACCGTGTCAAAACTCTTAACGCGGTTC
>JAKVQR010000021.1:0-26342 GCA_030462915.1 Petasospora meyerae | reverse complement strand
AAAAAAAAAAAAAAAAAAAAAAAAAAAAAAAAGTAAAAAAAAAGTAGACTAGAGTCTCGGACTGTAAATAAGCCGAGAGTCGAGACTGAACTAGTACTGAGCCCTGACAGCTCTAAGGCAATCTATTGAAGCGGATCAGATAGAAGATCAACTACTTTTCAGAACTCAGATCCACATGTCATCACAAGAGAGAGATAAGAAGCTTATCATCCGATTACGATCAAGCGCTATCAGGACGATCCACACTAGTCGCTCGACATTACCAAAAACGGTACACGCAGGAGTAAGGTAAGACATCTGGGACTGGAGGGGACTAGAGGACTAGGGGAAATCAAAGATGATCAGGTCTGGTTGGGAAGCCGTAGGAACTACGCTGGACTAGATCCATCTAGCCACTTATATATTGCTCAATACTGATAGATAGTAGAGTCTAGACTGTTATTCTCCCCGCAATCTTATTTATCTCCACTGATAAGCATCTTGATAAGAGTCCACCACGTCCAGATAAGAACTTCGATACTACACTGTGTTTTTTGATTTCCATAAAAAGTGACTCGTTCCTCCTGAGTATCTCCAGCGTCCCTCTACACCGAAACCATGTTGGCTCTACCTATAGTCGAACCTATTACACAATGCTCGAGAAAGACCCCAAGTTTGACCGTTTACCACGGTTCGCTCCCAAGACTGAAACGGGACTGATCGCCGTCCTCATCTTCACATCCATCACCGGGTGTGCCACTATGGGATACGACAACATGATGATGGGTTCTTTGATTGCAGTGGAGCAATTCACAGGTTATTTCCACTTGAACCCCACCACTAGAGGATTGTTGAATGCCGGTGTATGGATTGGAGACGTGGTTTCCTCGTTCTTCATGGCCCAAGTGACTGACTATCTGGGGAGAAAGAAAACCATCTTCGTATCCACAATGGCTGTGTTTGTTGCCGTGGCGTTGCAAACCGCAGCTCAGAACATCGCCATGTTTGTGATTGCAAGAATCATCTTGGGTGCTGGTGTCACGTTGGCGTGTTCTGCTGGTCCTGTGCTAGTTTCAGAGTTGGCTCCACCTGAGAAGAGAGGTTGGTTGTGTGGGTTGTACTTCTGTATGTTCAACGTTGGTGCCATTGTGGCGACTTCTGTGACTTACGGCACGGTGAGAATCCAGAGCACATGGGCTTGGAGATTGCCTTCTTTGCTCCAGGCTGTTCCTTCGTTCCTCGTTGTGTGTTTGCTTCCTTTCATTCCTGAGTCTCCAAGATGGATGATGATGAAGGGCGATGTTGAGTACGCAAGACAGACTTTCCGTATTGTGATGGACTCAGAGGAGAAGATTGAAGCCACGTTGATGGAGATCTCTTCCACACTGGAGTACGAGAGACAAAACTCCCAAAACGCATGGAAAGAGGTGACCTCGTTCACAAAGCCAATGGTGAGAAGATTCTTCATTGGTCTCAGTCTTGCGTGGCTCGTCGAGATGGGTGGTTCCTCTGTGGGTTCGTACTACTTGACTGTGCTGTTGGGGCAAGCTGGTATTACCGACAGCACCACGCAGTTGCAGATCAACATGATCAGTGCCTGCTGGAACCTGGTGACTTGTCTTGCCGGTGCGTTCTTCTTCGACAGATTGGGGAGAAAGAAGCAGGCCTTTATTTCTCTTAGTGGTATGGTTGTGTGTTTCCTGTGCCTTGGAGGGTTTGTTAAGAGGTTCTCTGGAACAGACAACAGATCTGGTCAGTACGCCACTATTTTCTGGATGTTCATGTTCAACGCCTTTTATGGGTTCTGTTACACTCCGTTGACAGACATCTACATTCCAGAGATCTATCCAAACAGAGTGAGGGCTAAAGGGTTGGCTATCCAGCGTTTCTTTGATTCTGGGTTTGGATTGATGGGTGCCTTTGTTTTGTCTATTGCTATGGATGCCATTGGATGGAAGTTCTACATCATCAACGCCTGCTATGACGTGCTGTTCCTCCCAATCATCTACTTTGTGTGGGTGGAGACTAAACAGTTGACGTTGGAGGAGATTGCCATCAAACTCGGTGACGTTAAGATTGGTGATGCTGAGTCTGTGGATGCCACTTCTGAGGATGGAGTGGAAGCTGTTAGTATTGTTAATGAGGTGGGGAAGGAGTGAATAGATATCAGATTGATACTATCTACGTCTATAAGTTTTTAAGACCCAGATCCTCTGTACGAGTCCCATTTTCAGTACACTGTCATGTACGAATATGCAGGAAGATACTGATTCTATGCTGCCCTTATCAATTGGGTCTTACATAATCAAGTCCGCGCCGCCGCCACCGCCGAAACTAGTTGTCGCGCTGATAAGACGACGATGATGAGTCCAATTTCCGCCTAATCAAGTGTGAATCAGCGACGAGTCAATTATGTTACTATACTACTACGTTGACGGTTGGTTACTGAGGATGAGGATGCTTGTCCCTCATGGTGAGTGTTGGAGTGTTTGATGGTGATATATAAATACTGAAAAAGTTGAAACAGTCTGGTATATAGTAGTCCCAAATGATCGGCTACATTTCTAGGGGCCGACGGGGATTAGAAGGGGTATAGAGCAGCTAGTTTTGAATGGGATGGTCCACACGAGCTGCAAGATATGATTTACTAGTAATTGCAACGGAAGTTTGGATCTTATTAATTATCTCAACCGACGGGCCGACGGTACTTTGCGATGCTATCTTGGCTCAATTTAAGACTGTATACTTTCATGAAGTTTCAAGTTTCCGGGTACGGTGACGGGCGTATAGTACGTCATGATAGAAAATGGAAACAATTATCCGCAGGGAGGAGTCAAATAATCGCATTTCTTTTGCATCTACGTCCAGCTCAGAGTAATAAAAAGTGTACTTCTTCTTCTTCTTCTTCTTCTTCTTCTTCTTCTTCTTCTTCTTCTTCTTCTTCCTTACGTATTCTGGCGTTGAGTACCATCATAGCCCATCCAAACCCACTAAACCATCACGATGCTGGACAAATCAACCCATGGGTTTGACCTTTTACCACGTCTGGCCCCCAAATCAGAAACAGGACTCATCGCCGTCCTGGTGCTCACCGCAATCACAGGATGTGCCACGATGGGATACGACAGTATGATGATGGCCTCGTTGATCGCCGTTGATCAATTCACCGGTTACTTCTCCCTCAACTCCACCACCAGAGGCCTGTTGAACGCCGGTGTGTGGATGGGTCAGATCCTCGCCACGTTCGTGATGGCGCAAGTGACGGACTACTTTGGCAGAAAGAAGACCATCTTCATCTCCACCATGCTTGTGTTTGTCGCTGTCGCATTGCAAACGGCATCCCAGAACATCGCCATGTTTGTCGTCTCGAGAATCATCCTGGGATTCGGTGTGATCTTGTCGTGCTCTGCCGGTCCAGTGCTAGTCTCAGAGTTGGCCCCACCGGAGAAGAGAGGCTGGTTGGCCGGACTGTACTTCTGCATGTTCAACGTTGGGGCCATCATAGCGAGTGCGGTGACGTACGGGACTGTGAACATCGAGAGCACCTGGGCGTGGAGACTGCCCAGTGTGTTGCAGGCTGTCCCGTCGTGTATGGTTGTTGCTCTCTTGCCCTTCATCCCCGAGTCGCCGAGATGGAAGATGATGAGAGGAGACGTCGAATACGCAAGACAGACCTTCCGCATCGTGATGAAGTCCGAGGAGCAGATCGAGAAGACTCTGTTGGAGATCTCCTCCACGCTGGAGTACGAGAGACAGTACGCTCAGAACTCGTGGAAGGAAGTCACTGCGTTCACCAAGCCAATGATGAGACGATTCTTCATCGGTCTCAGTCTTGCGTGGCTCGTCGAGATGGGTGGTTCCTCTGTGGGTTCGTACTACTTGACTGTGCTGTTGGGCCAAGCTGGTATCACCGACAGCACCACGCAGCTGCAGATCAACATGATCAGTTCGTGCTGGAACTTGCTTGTGTGTGTTGTGGGGTCCTTCTTCTTCGACAGACTGGGGAGAAAGAAACAGGCCTTCATCTCGCTGTGTGGAATGATTGTGTGTTTCCTGTGTCTCGGTGGGTTCATCAAGAAGTTCTCGGGCTCAGACAACAAGTCCGGTCAGTACGCCACTATCTTCTGGATGTTTTTGTTCAACGCCTTCTACGCCTTCTGCTACACCCCGCTGATTGACATCTACATCCCAGAGCTGTACCCTACCAGAGTGAGAGCCAAGGGTCTCGCCATCAACCGTTTCTTCGACTCCGGGTTTGGTCTGATGGCTTCCTTTGTTCTGTCTATTGCCATGGACGCTATCGGGTGGAAGTTCTACATCATCAACGCGTGTTACGACATCCTGTTCCTTCCTATCATCTACTTTGTGTGGGTGGAGACCAAACAGTTGACTTTGGAGGAGATCGCTATCAAACTCGGTGACATTAAGGTGGACGATTTCGAGGCCCAGGCCCAGGCCGAGTCCAGTGACGGTGCGGTAGAGTCTGTGGAGATTGTGAAGGAGGATGGGTCTGAAAAGTGAGTCTTGATGCTGTCTATTATATTGCTATTTATTTATGGTAAGTTCTTTTGTACTTTCTCTCTAACTAGTAGACTATGTAGACTATCTATACTACTCTATCACCCCAAAACCAAACCACACGTATACTTCCTGAATACATAGCAAACTCCATTCACTCATCGTATGGCAACACACCAGCGAGTCTCAAGACCTCCTTGTCCTCAGGGTCGACCTTCTCCAATGGCTCGTGTCTAGGCTCCACGTTACGCAACACAACAGGGTCAAAGTCACTGATGATGTTCGTGTGTGGCCAATGGGTAGTTCCCTTGTAGTTCTTGAAGGCCTCCTGCTTCATCTTCAAGTCCTTCTCCGTGGCCCACTCGGCTGGTGTGTAGCAGACATACACCACGGTTCTCACCACGTCGGAGTCCTCCTCTGGCTCCTTACCGTAGTGCACAGTACGAGAGTCCCACAGAAGCAAATCACCCACCTCAGCGTCAATCTTGATCTCCTCACATCCCAGCTCCTTGAACCACTCGATGTCCTCCACAGACATGTTCACGCTGTCCAGTCTGCGCCACTTGGTCTTGTCGCTCTTGTCGGTGCGCTCGTCAAAGTACTTTCTGTAGAACTGGTTGGACTTCTTGTACACCACCAGTCCACCGTCTCTTGCACCGGCATCAGACAGTGCGATGATACCTTGGACACACTGCAATCCTTCTCTGAATGGGGACTGGTCCATGTGTGGCCAGAAGTTGGCAATCTTCTTCCCCGGCAGAGTCACATTGAGGGCGTCAAACGACGCAAGCAACTTGTCTGTTCCCCAAAGCTTCTCAAAATAGGCTCTGATGTCCTTATCCTTTCTGATGTCCCACATCGCCTTCTCATGAGGAATACAGTGGTCCGCAAACGTGTTGATCATCGATGGGTCTGGCAAGTTCTCCCACTTCCAAGTGGACTTGTCGTTGTAGTCCAGTCCCGTGCCGAAACTTGTAAGGATGGCCCTCACGCGGTCTCTGTACTCCAATCCTCTTTCTCTAGGGATGGCGTTCTTGATGACGACGTATCCGTCTTCTCTCAACTTCTGTCTCCAATCTCCTTCAGGGTACACTTGAGAGTTGACCCATGCGGCGTGCTTCTCGATCAATGGCGACTTCTCGTTCCAGCATGGGTTGTCTCCTCTGAGTTTCAAGACTGGTGTAGTGGTGGTGGTCTCGGTGGTGCCGTTCATTGTGATTGTGGTTGTACTTGGTAGTGTTAAGTGTTTATAAGTGTGTAGGTCTAGTAGACTGGGCAGAGAGGATCGATATATATGGAGCCGGTGAACAGATGGTCTGATCAATTCACCTCGGAAAGTTCCGCTTAGATCCCACAATTTGCTCTCCACGCTGGGATATATATGGAGTATAACCTGAGGTTATAGATGAGGGGGAAAGATCTTGACTCCGGTCCGCGGGGAAGCGGGACTACCTACTCCGATAACGGGTCTTGTTGGTACAAATTAACTAGCATCCCTTCCCGACGGCACCGACGGTTTAGATTTTATTGATAACAGAGGCGTCTCAACTCTCATTTGACAGCCTTTTGTATATATACTGGACTTACTTCAGAAAAGGGATAGAAGTGCCGAAAAGTGAAGCAAACAAGTACGATATCAACAAAATGCGCCTAAACTTTCCAGTCTCGTCGCGCTTACCTTCCTCAAACTTTTTTTTTTCTTATCAGGCGCAGCAGTCTAGTCCCATCATGATGGAATTTCAGTACCCGTCAAATCGCGCAGGGTACGTACTTCAATGTGCAGCGTTATACACATGCTTCTAGTCTCATCGTCGTATCAAAGCTCTAGAGCCTAGTCCCAATCGTCTGTATCTCTTCGTCTGTGCCTTCCCTTGTAGTTCTAGGTAAGTGTGTGCACTCATTCAACCCGAATATTATACATAGAATGGTATCGGATTCCCTCACAGAACCCGTGATCAACCAAGTGATGATAAATATATAGCCAGATGAAAGCGTGATTAACCACTCAAGTATAACCAAAATACCGCTACGCGGCGTGACCTTCTTCACTTGGTAGCTATGATCTAGTGGTACTTCCTGGGTCAAGTATTGTACTCCACGTCGACGTCATAACATGATGCATTAATTTGGGATCTGTAGCTTTTCCTGAACAATATCAGCTGTTTTATTTATCAGTTTTTGAGTTTTTATCACTGTCAATCTGCCAAAATTGAAGCTTTTGACTGAGTTTTTGTCGAGTCGACTCGAGATTGCAAAATCCTCGTGGCGCATACGCGGAGATAGCTCGGAGATAACAATCAAGCCACAAACACAAGACAAAAACTCCAATTCAAGTTTGTACATCAAATTAAGGCATTTTGCACGGTTATAACTTGTCCAAAATCTCCATTTAGTCACGTTTGTGCTCACAATTACTAGATTTGGCACGGTTATGAGTTTTTGACACAGTTGGAATACCCCTTTAAGTAGATTTTGCACGGTTACAAGCGACAAAATCCTATTTTGACACGGTTATATGACACCCTGATTCTGTTTGCCGCATGACTTTGTCTACATAATACATGCAGCCCCGATTCTGGGCTGATCACACCAATCATTTTTGTTCATAACACTGTAGCTCAACACACATCAACCTCCCTGACTATTCACTGCAAGCTCCATAATCAGTCGTGTAGCAAGATGGAGGAATGGATACGCTGAGAACGAACTGATCTCATCGTCATTTTTGCCCTGTTCCTTGTTGTTCACAGTCCCATCACTGTTCTCCCAACCATCAAACTTGAAATCCACTAAGTAGTTGTTTGGTTCCAATTGGAACAGCTGGATAATCATCTTCATCATATCTGGGATCTTACCACCATTCTGTTCTCCATTGACATTAGGTGAGTATTTCCAACGAACACGGATAGTCCATAGTTCTGTCTGGTTTGGCTTTGTCCACTCGGCTCCCAGATTCTTCAACGCTCTGTAGATTTCACCCATGACATCCAATGGGTAAGATCTGGATCTGATACCAAAATGCCAACGGGTCTTGGACTTCTTGGTGCTGATTGGGTTCACCTTTGATGCTGCCTCTGGACCGTACTGTGCCATGTTGGCTCTGTGGATCTGTGGTAATGACGATGGTAGAATGGCAATGGTGCTTGTGGAGTCGTACTGACCCATGTTTGGAGACAAGGCCTGGAAGGTCAACTCGTTCTTCTGTGACTTTCTGTGTGATCCGGATTGTGACGATGAGTTTCCGGAGTGCTCCTTGTGTTCAAATGAAGATGAAGGTGGTGGAGATTGACTCAAGAAAGCATCAAGTTTATCCACTGATTCGTCACCTCTGTTCTTCTTGATGTCATCCAATAGCTGTTTGTTCTCCTTGATGAGGAGGTACCCATCCATGATCTCATTCTGTGTGTTGTTTCTAAGAGTCTCCAAAATCTCCTCCTTAGCGTAACCCATCGTACGTATCAGTTGTTCGACGGCGTTTTCATCGATCTCGCTGTGTTTCTTTGGTACGTCGTTTGGCAAAAGGTAGTCTGCAATGTTCTCAGAGAACCACTCATCTTGCATAATCTCATGGATGGTGATTCTGTTCAAAGGGTTCACCACAAGCATTCTGGTCAACAAGTTCTTGGCTCCTTGACTCAAGTAGTTAGGAATGGTGTAGACACCGTTGGAAATCTTCTTGAACAGCGCTGGAATGAACTCGTCGTCAAAGGGTAAACGACCACAGAGCATGACGTACAAGATAACACCACACGACCAAACGTCAACCTCCGGACCTGCATAGAGCTTACCACTAATGACTTCTGGAGCTGCGTAGTTTGGAGAACCACAACTTGTCTTGAGGAAGTTACCATCGCTCATGAAGTTCGAAAGACCGAAGTCGGCAATCTTCACGTTGAGCTGGTCGTCAAGCAACAGGTTCTCCGGCTTGAGATCTCTGTGGACAATCTTGTGACGGTGACAGTACTCCACAGCACTGATGATCTGCTGGAAGAATCTGCGGGCCTCATTCTCTTCCATCTTACCCTTCTGGACGATGTAGTCGAAGAGCTCCTTGCCGGCATACTCAATGACCATGATAATCTCGTCCTTGGACTTGATGACGTCGTAGAGCTTGATGATGTGCGGGTGTCTCAACAGACGGAGGTAGGAGATCTCACGCTCGATTCTGCCCTACATGTCGGACTTGGCCAGTGTCTTTCTGTTGATGATCTTGAGGGCCACTTTCTGCCCCGTTGTGAGGTGGTATGCCAGTTTCACCTTACCGAAGGAGCCCTCGCCGAGCAACTTGATAATCTGGTACTTTCCGATTCTGCCGCCCGGTGGGTTTGCGTCGCCTTGCTCGTCGTATTCTTTCATGTTGTAGGTATTCTTGATTGTCGACGTCCTGTAATTAGCCGCTCGACTGGTGTTGTGCTGATTGATTGAGTTGTTGCTGTTAGTTGAAGTTCCCAGATTACAATTTACGGCCAACTCAGGAAAACGGCAAGAGCGGGGAGGACACTTGTTTTTTATGGAGTTCGCGAAAATGGCTTCGGTGTTACCCGGCCGTGTAAACTCCCACCCATCGCGTCGTGAAGCCCGGAAAATGTAAACAAAAACAAACATCCCACCCAGAAAAACACATCGATGGGAAAAAAATCCACACATCAAAACAAATCATCTCTGCTCGTTAAGCTCACAGTAGGCGCTAACCCTCCTCACATCGGTCAATCCCATCATTCCACACCCAGGATGGATCCCAGCGAGTACGAATATCTCGAGCCCGGTAAGTTTTGCTTTTCCTCATCTCACTCATGTGTTGCTGTATACTAACAGCCGCCCAGACTTCAACCCGTCAAAGTACAGGGTCGCCCAGTTGAGAGGCGTGTTGGTGAAGAACGACGTGAAGTTTCCCTCCAATGCGAAGAAGCAGGACTTGATCAATCTCTTCAACAAGCACGTCAAGCCATCCGCAGCGCAGAAGCTCAAAGAGTTGAAGGGTGTCGTGGCCAGTCATGACCGTATCGAGTTTGTCGACAAGAAGTCTCCTACCAAGGCTAAATCGCAGAAAGTTTCGTCAAAGGCCAAGTCTCTGAAAGAAGAGAAGGAAGAAAAAGAAGATACCAAGAAACCGAAAAAGAGTCGCAAGTCTACTCCGCCTGTTGCTTCTGTGTCTACTGCTTCTAAGGTGAAGAGTTCCCCAAGAAAGATCAGCAAGGCCAAAGCTGAAACACTGGAACAAAAACTGGTCGCTGGTGAGATCCCACCTCTCAGATCTTCCTCCCGCTCTCGTGATTCCAAGGCCGAGTTGAAGCGCAGTAAGTCACCTGTTTCCAAAGTGACAAAGTCGACAACTTCATCAAGAAGAGTATCACCACGCAAAGTGAATCGTTCCCCATCTCCTCCTGTGGTTTCTCCGTCGTCTTCGTCCTCTGAAGTCTCTGAATCTGACTCCGGTGTTGAAGAAGTCACCGCTGAAGAGTTCGAGAAGGCAAACTCGCCCTCCCCTTTCAAAGTACCAACTGCTACGTTGAAATCCCAAAGCATTGAGTCGTCTTTCTCCAATGACAACGTTTTCCAGTCATCTTCACCATCATCCCCTGCAGTTAAGAAGGTCATCCCTCGCAAGCGTTCTGCTGAGCCATCTACCAATTCGCCAAAGAAGGCCTCAAAGCCATTGAGAAAAACAGCTTTCTCTTCTTCACCGGACCCTCCTCGTATGCAATCCCCACCTGCTAAGTCTCCTGTGAAGAAGTCACTCGCCATCTCCAAGTTTGAATCGTCTCCTGGTAAAGGTCTCTTCGATGACAGCAGTGATGCCAATACCACTATGGAACCAAAGCACGAGCAGTCTTCGGTCGCTGCCACACCTCGCTCAGATGGTGCCAGTGATGTCTTTGTGACTCCATTCCCTCAACAAACCATTCCAAGCGCTAACTTGGCTAGCTCTCCAACTGAGACACCATCGAAGTCACAGGGTTCTAGAAGATCGTTGTTGCCAGATTTGAGCAAGTTCAGAGTCAGCTCAGAGTTTGCAAAGTCCATCGCAGCAAGTTTCTCATCCCCTCTATCCGTTACCAAGTCGAGTGATGAGAAAGATGACGATAAAGAGCTGCTGTCTGATGATGAGGAGAAGGAGAAACAGGAAGACCAAGAAGAAGAGCAGGAGAAGCAAGAAGAAGATAGCTTTGCTAAGTTCTCGGATGAGACTTACGACTTCCAGCAGGACAGCAGTTTTGCCAAATTCTCTGAGACTGACGACTCCACTCTTCACAAGCTACAAAACGAGATCGAATCTGTGAATGAAGTTGTCTTGAAGGAAACTGAAGAGGCTGTTAAGCAGGTCAATGAAGTCCTGCAGCCATCTGAAACTCCTGATGCAAAGGAAGAAGAGAAGCAACCAAAAGTGAAGACTCCATGGATTGATTGGTATGCAGTGCTGAATTTCCTCAAACAAGCTTTTGTGTTCTTGTTGTTCCTCTCTATGGCCACACTGGCACTCTGGTACCGTGAACAACGTGTGTTGATTGGTTACTGTGGCTCTGAGATCTACCAGCCAGTTTTCCCACAGACTGATTCCACTTTGCTTTTGCAGGCTGAGGAGTTGTTGGACTCTATAAGACCAAGCTGTTTGCCTTGTCCAGAGAACGCCATTTGCTTACCATCTATGAAGATCAGATGCAAACAGGACTACGTTGTCTCTGAGCCTTGGTATAAGCTTTACGGTCTCCTACCATTCTCTGACGTTTGTGTTAAGGACCAGGAAAAGGAGGACATCATCAATGAGGTTGTCTCCAAGAGTTTGGATCTTCTCAGAACAAGAAACGCCGAAAACAAGTGCGGAGACGCTTCTGATTTGGAAGTCGGTATCAGTGATGAGGAGTTGTACGACTTCTTCTACAGCTCCAAGAAGTCCAGTATCAGCGATGAGGAATTCAACGAAATTTGGGAGAAAGTCATGGAGGACTTGAAGAAGGAACCAGAGATTACGGTAAGGCAAGTTTCCCATCCCACTCATACCAAGAGAACATCATTACTAACATACCACCATCTTATAGCTACAGCTTGTTGACGTTGAGTGTTCAGAGCCAACCGATGACGACGTTCGCTCCGATGAAGATGAAGAGAAGACGCATATTCCACACCAGTGCCATCAAAAGACAGTTTTTAGATCAACATCACTTGTGAAGTTGAGTGTCTCGTGCAAGTTCAAGAAGGAGATCACCGAGAGGGTTTCCGCTAACAAAGAGGTTCTTGCCACTATCGGTGCCATGGGTTTGCTTGTTGTGTTTGCGCGCAACAAGTACGTGAAGTATCAACAGAGACAGTCCAAGATCAGAGAGATCACCGACATCATCATCACTAAGCTTGAGAAGCAACAACAGAACGCCATCAAGGACACTACTGGGTTAACTAACAGATATCTGAGTGCGATCCAGTTACGAGACGAGTTACTCTCCACTATGAAGAACAAAACCAAGTTCCAGTTGTGGGAGTCCATCTTGGCCGAGCTTGAGGCCAACTCCAATGTGAGATCATCGACTAAAGAGATCCACGGTGAGATTGTCAGAGTGCTTGAATGGATTGGTGAATGATGTTGATTATGATGATGACTCTAATTATTTGTGGATACATGAACACTTTAATATAATAGAAACAAAACATATAACATTGCAAGTACATAAGGGATAACTGATGAAGATGATGATGAGAGAACATGTACTCCCATCATGTAGACAGAACATCGTCGGTGGAAATCAAATTGAAGAGAAGTGAAGAAAACAGTGAAACCAAGAATAGCAAAACGAGAAACCAAATGAAACAGAATAACAAATAAGACCAGAGTTCCCATGAACATCAACCACCCAACGTAGAAAAAAGTCCATAGCATCAATACAGATACCGAAGTTAGCAGAACCCGTCAGTGCCACCATTCTCTTCAGTACCACCCAAATTACCCCGACCAATGCTGTCGTCGAAGATGTTGATGACATTTGGCTGATCTGGTTGTTGGAACACAGATTGCACCATTTGGTTCTGTGCAAGATATGAAGGTATGAATGTTCTGTGTGGAGTCGAACAGTCAAACGCGTTGGGTGTGTTATCCTAGCTGGTGTTGTTTGAAGGGTGGTTTTGCAAATCGGGACTGATCTCAAAGTCTGGACTTCCTCCATCAATAGCGGTGGATTGAGCATCTGAGTGTCTTGGTGAAGGTTGAGATGCACTTCTCTTCCAGGTAGACTTTTTCGATCTCGATTTCGAAGTGGACAAACTTAGTGTAGATGAAGACCTTGTAGCAGCTTTTGGTTTGGACTTCAGCTTCTTATCTCTCATAGGCTTGGCGTTCTCTTTGAAAGTTTTCTGGTCTGACACAATGAATTGGAAGGCCTTGGTCTTCTTGTTGAAAGTACCCAATTTTGGAGCTGGTAGGGGTATTTTCCGTACTACTTGTGCTTGATAGGTTTCGTTGAGGTGTTGTTGTAGAGGTTGGATGTGTGGTATAGCCTTAGCAGCAGGAGTCGGTGAAGGTGGTAATACCTTGTTGGTAGAGAGTTTCTGTTCTGGTTCTGGTTTAACAGCTGATGAGTCGGCTTTTATCGTTGTTGGAGACGAAAGCACTTTAGAGTTTTCATCATGGCTTGTACTGTTGGTGTGGTGACTGTTATCACCGTTGGATGGCGAATCAAAAACATGGTAGGCTCTCTTGGCGTGTGGTGTTTGGAAGAGACGACGAGGTGTAAACTGTTGGTGAACCATTGGCATAGGCTGCTGCTATGAGTTCTGCTGCAGATGTTGTTGGTGTTGTTGTTGTTGTGGTGGTGGTGGTGGTGGTGGTGGTACTTGCTGTTGCTGGTGTTGCATCTGCATCTGCTGCTGTTGCTGCTGTTGTTGTTGCATCTGTTGTTGCTCGTACATCATCTGTTGTTGTTGTTGGTACATCATCTGCTGTTGTTGATGCAACTGGTTCAGAGGGCTCTGGTGGATGACCTTGAACGGAGTCTGCGTTGTGCCAGCAGCTGGAGTGTTTCTGAAAATAATGGCTTTACTCTAAAGGAACCCTGGTGTTTTCAAGATAGTCAGATCTGGATTGGCGTTGATGTCTTTGGGTCTCAGCGGTGTTCTCTCCGGTGAGCCCATGAGAGGTGACTCATTGATGAACTAGCGGTAGATGTCATCAGTCATCTGTAACTGCTGTTGCTGCTGCTGGACTTTCGAGACTGGAGTCTTCTGAGGGGTCCCCTGCGTGAAGATGTTCTGGTGCTGTTGAAACATCTGGTTGGTGACCGGAGTTGTGCGGTACAGATCGAAGCCGGTGCCCATGAGTGAGCTGATGCCCGGCGACCAATTCATCTCGTTCTGCTGTTGATGTTGATGTTGCTGTTCATCAGGAGGCCGCATTGTGTCTTGCTGGCTAGGCTGGTGGAACTGATCTGGGTCCATTATGGGGAGAGTTGAGGGCGGTTAGCTGGGCGGTTAAAGGAAAGTAAACAAGGCCCAACTGTGAACGGTGACTGAGTGTGGTGGGAAGCGAGTGCAGCGGTTGGGAATTGAGGGCCGTAGTAGTAAAATATGTCTGATGGAAGCCCAATTACTATCTTCTATGGGCTGTTTTGGGGAGATGATGGGGGCTATTCAAGGCGGTTAAAAGTGTGGAAAGTGAGGAGTTGAGGAAGTTCCATGTTTGTTTTTGTTTACTTTTCTGTACGGTTACCCGCCCCTCACATTTGATTGGTGAATCTATTGGTATGGCCACGACTGCTGGGCCCAGGGCTACGTAACAAGCTGTGTTGTTGTTTTTTTTTTTGAGGTTGGTGTTTACGAAAGAGGAGAAGAGGAAAAAAAAAAAAAAAAAAACTACATCATCCTCTTCATCTTCATCATCAACTTTTAGCAACATCAACCATCATCTCTCTCAATACCACCGAGATTGTAAAGACCCCCACATCGATGGAGAACACAAACACCAAGAATCTCCGCCATTTGTACGATTTGGCACATGCGGTCCCGGACATTCCGCAGTTGGGAGCCGCGTACTCTTTCAAACTGCAAAAGGCCTTCAACAAGAAGGGACTCAGTGTGCCTCCACAGGCCTCTGTTGGTGTGAAGTTCTGTTCGCATTGCAGCACTGTGATGATACCCGGGGTGAATATGAGCATGCGAGTGGTGTTTTCGAAGAGTGGGAAGAATAAGAAGAAGAGTAAGGACAAAGACAGTAAGAAGAAGAAGAAGAGCAAAGATGATGTGTGGAAACCAAGACAAAGATGTCTGCGATACACTTGCTTCTGTTGTAACATGGTGACTGATACAGAGCTGTTGATGCCCTCAGCACCAAGGAAGAACACCAGGGAGTACCAGCCTCCGAAGAGAGAGTTCGTTGCGACGTGGGATGCTACTAAGAACACCAACACTTTGGTGCAACAAACGTCTTCTACTTCTACTTCTACATCGTCATCGTCATCAGCCACAGCTACAAACAAGTCCAAGGAGAGAGCCAAGAAGAGAAAGAAGAACAATCTATCATCGCTCCTCAGCGGCAAGAGAGAAGCCGAGGAGAAAGAGAAGAAGAAGTCGAGTCTACTGAGTCTGGGAGAGTTCATGGCCATGTAATGATCTCAAACGTGTTCTAATTCCAGTGTCTCTGTTGTCTCCCCCGCACCGTCATCGTTCGTCACCATCTCTGAGTGTCTCATCACCGTTCTGGTCCACCGTCTTCTTCTGTACTGTGGCTGGTATCCGTTGATGCTCTCCGGTAAGTCGTATACCCATTTGGTGGTGTCGTCAATCTTCACAATCCCCTCCAGCAGATGCGACTTCACCCACTCCTGAGGCGAAAGATCAATCTTCCAGTCATCCTGTTTGGCCTGTGAGACGAAGTCCCAACCGAGAGGCGGTTTGATGGCGCTCTTTGACGTGGCACCATGACTTCCTCCTCCTCCGCCTCCCAGTTGACGCTGTTGCAATCTTGCCCCGGAGATCTTGGTATAGGGGTCGTTACAGTAGAACAGCACACTCCACTCCTTGGTGTCTCTGTGGAACTGCTGGACTTCGAAGATCTCCACTTCTCTCTGCTCTGCGGGCTCTGTGTAATCGAAGTTCCTGTGGAGTGTCTCCTCGATCTTGTTGGTCTTCCCCAAAATGTACAGACGGGTGTCCTCAGAGTACACCATGTTGAACACGTAGTCGTGGAACAGAGGGTGGAACATCGCAGTGAAACCCCATCCCAATGCGATGAGGATGAACTTCCAGGGGATCCACTCCATCAAACTGTCGCCAAACCGCAATGAAACAACACCACACACAAGCAACACCACGTAGACAAACGCCGAGATGGATGGGTCCTTGTAGTAGGCAAACTTGCCGAGCCACTTGGCCAGGAAGTCCCACACATACACGTAAAGCACCATGTGGTTCTGCAAGTCGGTCAAGTTGAGGATGAACTCTTGGGAGAACTCTGAGGCTGGTTGTGGTGGTTCCAGTTGTTGCAACTCCACAGACCCATCAGACAATACCGGGTTATGTTTCCCCAGCACCGTGTAAGGGTCCGGCTGGTGCAACCGTGTGTAATTGGGGGCCATCAGATACACCAGCAGATAGAAACAGGGGAGACTCAGCAGTGTCTATACGGGCTTGAGCACAACGTGCGTGTACAGTGTGAGGATCGTGAGTGTGTAAGTCGGGTACTCCCAGGAGAAGAACTTGATGACGTTGTCCACCATCTGGAAGGGGATCGCCAATCTCGAGTTCAACTGGATGAAGTTCTTACTCATGATGGGC
Source organism: Petasospora meyerae (assembly GCA_030462915.1). Taxonomy (NCBI): domain Eukaryota; kingdom Fungi; phylum Ascomycota; class Saccharomycetes; order Phaffomycetales; family Wickerhamomycetaceae; genus Petasospora; species Petasospora meyerae. The sequence goes on along the minus strand of JAKVQR010000021.1, from coordinate 10,091 downwards.
ACCGAGAGCATCGGTCTGTTCTTGCCGAACTGGACTCTTTCCTCGATGGCATCTGCTCCGAGTTCCGTTGTGGGTGGGATGGCCATCTGCAGCAGCTTCTCGATAAGGATGTCTGTGAGTTGGGACTGCTGCTTGGCCTTGAAACTGGAGAAGATGGACTCGTCCACGGTGCTGCTGGCATTGTTGGCACTTATAGGCATGCGTGTAGGCGTAGACGATGCGTTGTTTTCTGTAGTTGCTGTGGGATGATCACTCGTGTCACTGAAGAAACTGGAGATGTTGTCCTGGACAAACGACAGTGTGGACGTTGAGAGGCGTTTGTTCACCACCGAGTTCTGGTCTGTCGAGCTGGTACTCGAAGACGTTGGTGCCAGCGATGATTGCTACTACTATGACGTCTGGTGCTGTTCACTGTTTCTGTCCGCACTGGAGCTGAGTGTGTCCCACTTGAGGAAGCTGGAGACGTCCATTGTGAGTGGGGGCGATTAGTTGGGGGGTTTGATGGACTTCTGGGTTAGTTAGAGACTCGAATTGAGGTACAAAGACGTTCAAATACCAGACTTTCCCTCTCCAACTGGGGAAATCACCAGCCGAGGCAATATCCATCTTCACATGTAAGGCTTGCCCATACTAACCCTAAACATCCGTACCCCCTCCAGCACTGAGACACCCCGCGCTTTTCCGCGATCGCCGATGACCTCTCGGAGAAAAAAGAAAAAAAAACATGAAGAAAAATAAAAAAAATGAGATGCTGGTGTACTGGTGTTGCACCTAGTTTGTTTACCTTTCCAGACTACACTTCACTCCTTCATGAACTGATTTACCTACAATTCATCAACATTTAGTCAACTATTTTTCCTCTCATCACCGTCCACTATGAGCGGATTTATTGAACTCTCACAGCCACCACAAGACATCGTCTCCAAAATTCAAATCTCCCCCCACTATCACCAACTGCTGTGTGGATCCTGGGATGGCACCGTGTCCTTGTACAACGTGAATCCAGAGACTTTGGAAAGATCTGGTGCCAATAACGCTTTGCTTTCCCGAGTGTGTACCGATACACCTATAACGTCCATCTGCTGGAGTTAGAGAAGGGCGTTTCTGGCCAACACAAGCGGAGAAGTGAAGGAGATCGATTTCGAGAACAACAAGACGATACACTCCAACACCAACAACAACAAGCATTCATTGGGAGTTCAGAGTCTTTTGAGTGTCCATACACATTCAGATCTGCTCATATCCGGGTCTTGGGACAAGTCTATCCACTACACAGACGTACGAAGCGGTCAGGTGGCACACAAAGTGGACAACTTACCGGGGAAGGTCTTTGCCATGGACTGCACGCATGATGGACAAACGCTCGTGGTGGCGATGTCCTAGCGGTTGGTGAACATCTACGATATCAGAAACCCCCTTGAACCGATGCAGATCAGAGAAAGCGGGTTGAAGTACCAGACAAGAGACCTCAAGTGTATGCCATAGGGTGAAGGATACGCACAGAGTTCCATCGAGGGCAGATGTTCCATTGAGTATCTGGACCCTTCCGACGAGTGGCAGCAGAAGAAGTACGCGTTCAAGTGTCACAGAACTGCGGCGAGTGATATGGACTTGGTCTCGCCGGTGAATGCGCTCAGCTTCCACAACAGACACGGTACGCTCTTCACTGCCGGTGCTGATTCACACGTGTGTATTTGGGACCACAAGAGCAAGAAGAGACTACGACAGTACTCCCCCTTGGACAACAGCGTCGTGTCGATGGACTTTGATAGCAAAGACCAGGTGAACATGCTGTGTGTGGCGACGAGCGACGACTCTTTCAAGACGATGGCGTCTATAGAGCAACAATCAGGAACTACAGTGCCACCAAGAGGATCCAAGCTGTACGTCCGACTACTTCCCGAGAACGAAGGTGCACCTAGAAAACGAGTCTGATTTGTCATATCATATATATACACAGCCTGATATCATACTCTCTGCTTCTTTGTCTTTCTGTGTGAGTCTTCGGCTTTCCCATTGGCACCTGCTTTCCTCTTGACAACGTTTCTGATGAGCTTCTCGTCGTCTATCAGCTTGAAGCCTCTGTGGAATGTGTGTAGACAGGACTGCAGTGAGGTGACTTCGGACTTCAACACTCTTTCGCTCATCTTGAGTTTGTTGAGTCTTTCTGATTCCACCGGGATGACAGTCTCCCTGAAGGCGTGGCTAGGATAGGACATGAGTCTCTCGTTCACGCTCAGTTCCCACAGCAACGCACAGTTCTTGGTCATGTTGTGGGACTCGATCAGCTGGTAACACTTCTTCAGCGTTCTGTTGACGAATTTGGTGAGTGTCTCCTCCGATGAACACTCGACCAGTGACTCTGAAGGGGCAGCCTGTGCCACGATAACGAGTACCTGGATGAGCAGTTGGGCCTCTGGAAGCACCTCTCCGTCGTTGTACGCGTCGTATGAGTCCAGCACGATGTCTTCTTCGATCTCCTCGACTTCGTGGGAGTGTGACGAGATGGTATCCACCACTCTCTGGACGAAAGTGCGTGGGAGTTGGAAGTGTTGCGCCACAGTGTCAACCACAGTGGACAGAGGGACCTCGCCGAAATCGTACTTGGATCCTCCCCACTCGACGTATCCGTACCGTCTTAGAAGTTCACTGTTTGGGTGTTCTCCGTATGTGTTGAAGATCTGTTCTCCCTTGGTGATGGGCTTGATGGCTTTCATCACAAGACACTCAGGTTCATAGAACAAGTTGGCGTTGCACAGCTGTGTGTCTGCGTTGAGTGTGTCAGCCAGAGCGACCATCGACTTGAAGTACCCGTCAAACTGCACCTGTTCGTCGTCTTCCTCGTCCTCGTCGAAGTCCGGTCTCTCCACGTCAAACGAATACGACATGATCGTGCTGGCGACTTGGTGGAATCTCTCAAGTGACACCTGTAAGTGTGGGATGTTTAAGTCCGCAAGCGCATCAGGGAACAACTTGTAGTACTTCTCAGTGGCCTTTGCCTTGCCGATTCTGTCCACCACCAGCGACGGTTTGAGCCATTGTACTTCCTCGTCGTTCCAGAACATCAACGAGTGGAACTCCATCGGCAGAATACGGAAGTATGGGGCCCATTTGCTGGCCTCGCCCAATGACAGTTCGTAGAGGATGGTGAGGATCAGGCCTTCCCAATGGTCGTACTTGGTCAAGAGCTTCTGTGCGTTCTCCGGGTGTACCTGTGACAGTGTGCCGTTCTCGATGTTCAGCAGCACGTTTCTCGGTACCGAGAAGAGAACCTCGTCTGCAGAGATGTCCTGTGTAGCTACGAGTCCTCTTCCCTGTTGTTGGTGTCGTAAGTCGGCGATCTCGATCTTGGGCGACACGTTGTAGCCCGACTGGAGAAGCCACTGTTGGAACTGCTGTGTAGCACTCTGGAAGTCCTGTGAGTCCATCTTTTGGGGTAGTAAATTGGTATACTCAATCAGCTTTCCATCAACTTGTGGCCCACAAAGAGAAGTGAAAAATAATTTAGCAGCTCCATCATCATGTGGGCTTATTATGCTGTGGTGTCCGGGTGTCGATCTTCTCCGGCGCTTTTTTCCAGAAACTTCCAAGATCGGGCGGCTAGTGGGAGATGTATATAAAGAAGAGCGTCTCCGTTCTCCCCCATTCAACTGTTCTCTGACTAACTTTTGGATAAACAACCAGAACAACCCAAACCAAAAACATGTCCGCCGACGAGTTCAAAGCACAGGGAAACGCCGCATTTGCCGCCAAGGACTACGACAAGGCCATCGAGTGCTTCACAAAGGCCATCGAGGCCTCTCCTTCTCCAAACCACGTCCTCTTCTCCAACCGTTCAGCTTGTTACGCCTCCCTCAAGCAGTTCGAGAAGGCATTGGAAGACGCCCAGAAGACCGTGGAGATCAACCCAACTTGGGCAAAGGGCCATTCGAGAGTCGCAGCCGCCCAGTTCGGCCTCAACAACTTGGACGCCGCCGAAGAGGCCTACAAGAAGACATTGGAGATCGACCCATCCAACAAGATGGCCGCTGAAGGCTTGGAATCCGTGACGTCTCTCAAACAGGCCAGAGCCCAGTCCTCTTCCTCCTCTGGTGCCAATGCTGGTCCTGACATGGGACTCGGCCGTATCTTCAGCGACCCAAACCTCATCGACAACTTGAAGAAGAACCCAAAGACCGCAGAGTTGATGAAGGACCCTGCCCTGGTGGCGAAGGTGGTCCAGATCGCCTCTAATCCACAGGCCGCTGCCGGTGTGATGATGTCTGATCCACGTTTGTTGCAGATCATGGGTGTGTTGTTGGGTATCGACTTGAACGATGACTCTGTTCCTCCAAGTGCTGCTACTTCTTTCAAGGAGGAGGAGAAGAAAGAGGAGCCAAAGAAGGAAGAGCCAAAGAAAGAAGAGCCAAAGAAGGACGCTGAAGGTGATGTCCCAGTGGAAGACGCCGTTCCAGAAGACAAGGTCAAGGCTGATGAGGCCAAGACCCAAGGTAACACCCTTTACAAGCAGAAGAAGTTCGACGAGGCCATTGCCAAGTACAACGAGGCCTACTCATTGTACCCAGACGTCACCTATTTGAACAACAGAGCCGCTGCTGAGTTCGAGAAGGGTGACTACGAGACTACTATCGCCACATGTGAAGAAGCCGTCGCTAAAGGTCGTGAATTGCGTGTGGATTACAAGATCATCGCCAAGTCCCTCGCACGTATCGGTAACGCCCTCTTGAAACAGGAGAAGTACACCGAGGCCGTGAAGTACTTCGAGAAATCCCTTACAGAGCACAGATCCCCAGACGTGTTGACCAAGTTGAGAAACACCCAGAAGTTGATCAAGGAGTTGGAAGCTAAGAGTTACATCGACCCAGAGAAGGCAGAGGAGGCCCGTCTACAAGGTAAGGACTACTTCACCAAGGGCGACTGGCCTAATGCCGTCAAGGCCTACTCTGAGATGATCAAGCGTTCTCCAGATGATGCTCGTGGATACTCCAACAGAGCCGCTGCCTTGGCCAAGTTGATGTCGTTCCCAGACGCCATCAAGGACTGTGAGTTGGCCATTAAGAAGGACCCAAGTTTCATCAGAGCCTATATCCGTAAGGCCACATGTGAGATTGCCGTGAAGGACTTTGCCAGTGCCATCAAGACATTGGACGAGGCCAAGGAGCACGACAAGGACGGTTCCAACGCACGTGAATTGGAACAGTTACACTACAAGGCCTACTCGCAGAGATTCCAAGCGGACCCTAACGAGACCCCAGAACAGACACTGGAGAGAGCTATGAAGGATCCAGAAGTGGCTGCTATCATGCAGGACCCAGTGATGAACCAGATCTTGAGTCAGGCCAGAGAGAACCCAGCAGCATTACAGGAACACATGAAGAACCCAGAGGTGGCCAAGAAGGTGCAGATCCTGATGGCTGCTGGTATCATCCGTACTAGATAATGGTGATGAGATAATGTATGTTTGATTACTATACGCTTACGTTACTCCATGAAGTAGGACTCTGGAGGACCGAGGAAGGATTCTCTTGCACCACCGAGATCGATCAACAACTTTTGGAAGACCACACCAGGTTCCAAAGCCCACAGTTTCAAAGAGTGTTTACCAGTGATGCCCAAATCATGAGTGGTGTTCTTCAACCACGCAGACTGTTCGACTGCCCTTTCCCATCCTTCAGGGTACGCAGTTGGGTCTGTTGGGTCCTCGTACACTTGAACAGTTTGAGGATCCTCGTCGTCAATCGCAATGGCGTACTTCAACGGTCTGTGCGGGTTGGTGTTGAGCGAAGGAGACAGAGTGAGGACCACCTGGGAGTTGTTGTTGGCAGTGAAGGTGTAGAAGGAGTATTCCAAGTATGAAGACCCATTGGTTGAAGGCTGCTGGGAGTCACACGTCACGGGGAAAAGAGTCACGCCGGCACTGGTTCTCCCGTACTTCTCAATGACAACGTACTCTGTGTTGTTCAACTTGGTGGAGTCCGTGAAGTGGTGGGCCTCGATGGAGACGTATTGCTGGGACTCGACGAACCCGGAGAAGGAGCTGTTGGAGGGGATCCTGGTGTTGTTGATGGGCAGTTGGAGTATAGTGTCCAGTGGGTACCAAACAGCAGAGACATTAGTGGTGAAGTTGATCTGCTGCAATGACCAGCCAAGAGGAGCCTTGGACCAATCGACTTCCACCTGGACACGCACGAAGTTCTCCATGGACTTGTTTGAAGAGTCAAAGACACCTGAGGATGGCGAACAAGTCACGTAGTCCTCCCACGGACTGAACTGGAACTCGAAGCTCTCGTTGCCACGGGAGAAGACGTCGATGTAGCTGGACCCGTTGAGGGCGAAGGGGTCCAACTGCGGCATCAGGATGGAGTTGTTGTCGTAACCGAGCATGTTGTACTGGGAGTCGCCAGGAGCAGAACCGAGCGAGCCATCCACTGCCACACACGCTGAACCTGCTCTGGAGTCGTCGTTCAAGTTCACCATGGCGACCGGAGGCATGATGTTTCTGATGGGGTTCTGCCAGTAGAAGTAGCCGAGGTGTGTCTGGTCCATCATGTGTTCCCATTTCCCATCTAGGAGAGAGTCCCACTGCTGTTGAAGCCCAAAGTCGTCCTGGTATCTCTGCTGGACTCTGTTGGCGGCGTCGTTGGTCATGTCTCTCACTTGAACAGCATAGATGTGGTTCTTAGCAGCAGAGACGTACATGTCGTGGACGATCCAGCCGGCAGTTGTGGGGTGGAGAACCATCTCGAAGAACGATGGTTGGTACTCCGAGGGGAGAGAGTCGTACACCTTCTCTGCTCTCGTCTTCAAGTCCTCCCATTGCTTCAAGACCGTATCGGCTTCCTGGTAGTTGAGCACCGAGTAAGTCTCAGCAGCAACGTACTCGAACTTGCGGCGGGCAGCGAGGAATCCATACTCGTCCAGGATGGAGCCAATCTCCGCAGAGTCGTTGTAAGCTGGGAACTGCTTGGAGGCCCATTGAGCAGTCCACTCGCTCACTTTCCCCACCTGGCCCCATTGTTCAAAGTCGTATGCCAAGTCGATGAAGTACGAGATTGGGATCTCGAGCGGTTTCAAGTCCCCGACATTCACAATCCACAGCTGCTTAGCGTCTCTCTCGTGGGCCAAATGCATCTGTTCCCACGTCTTCTCCAGGCTCACAGTGTTGATCCACTTGTAGTTACGCGGATCCCCCACGTAATCAAAATGGTAGTAAACACCGGCACCTCCACTTCTCTCAGTCTCGTTCCCGCGTGGAAGTCTTCTGATGTTCCCCCAGTTGTCGTCCACCCACAGCAGAGTGATGTCGTCTGGCACTTCCATCCCGGCCTCGTAGTAAGACTGGACTTCTTTGTATAGGCACCACACTTGCGGGATCGATGAGATGTTTGTGTCATTGCCGAACCCTTCAATGAGCAGTTCTCTCTGCTTTGTAATGATCTCTTCCAACAATTGAGACTCCACGTCATCGGACATCGCACGGTCCCCCAATCCTCTCATCCCTTCGACCCACACGCCTTCTAGGTGTTTCGATCTTTCGATTCCCTCTCTCCAGAACTCGATGATCGACTCGTTATTGGTGGTGTAGTCCCAACTGGCCATGTCTCCATCACCTTCAACAAGCCATTCATTGGAGGCTCTTTGTAACGGTTCAGTATGAGAAGTGGACATCACTATCCCGTAGTAATCGGCCATCTCTGCGTTCAACGGATCATCCAACCAGAACATCGCACGCCACATCGTGGGCCATAACAGGTTGGCTTTCAGTCTTAGCAGGAGTTCAAACACTTTGGTGTAGAAGTCCGCGGTGAAATGGGTGTAATTCCCCAGGGGAAATCTCTCCTGTACCCAACCGGTGAGTGCAGGTTCCTCATCGTTCAAGAAGATCCCACGGTATTTCACAGAGGGGGTCACTGATAGATAGATGGGGTCTTCGTAGTCCACGTAAATAGTCTTTTGTTTCATGATGGGGACGTCAGCCCACCAGTACCAGGGGGAAACACCAATCTGTTCAGAGATGGAGTAAACACCATAGATGGTACCACGCTTATCGGAACCGGCAACAACAAGCATGTTGTTGAAATGTGGATGGTCAGAGATGTATTGGATGGTGTACGTCTCCCATCTGGACTCGATAGTAGTAACATTGAGATATCCGTCATCAACGAGTTCTTGGATCAATGAAGATTTACCCAGAGTTCCAATGATAATCACAGTCTCGGTATCAATCTCATCATCATCATCGTCGTCGTCAAGATCTTCAAGAGAAGTAGTGTTATGGATGGCAAACCCTTCAGTAGAGTTAACAACACTTTGAAAGTCCCTGAGAAGATCTCCACATGCACGAATCACTCCTGGCCATTCACCCTCGGGGTCCACTAGGAGAAGAGTGTCGGAAGTGTCATCGTCGCCCTCATACAACGGGAAGGTGTTGTCTGTTTCTTCAAAGACAATTGAGAGAGAATGCGCAACTCCAAGTAAAGTAGGGAGTATAAGGGGTAGTCTCATATCTTAGTTGTTTGTTGATTGTTAACTTGTGTCCAGTAGATGGATGTGGGGATGGAATGGTTTGAAGAAAGGGGAGAAATGAAGGTCTTTATATAGTACCCCTTTGGAAGTCTCGGGAAGAGGTAGTCTCAATTCCATATTTTCTGGGCATCAAAGGGAGTAAAGAACACCCTTAACCCGAATTATTTTAGTGTTGGATATCCCAATTATCCATCTATAACAATCCCTCATGACTCGTTCCAATTCTCGCTGGAAATCTCGCTGTAATATATATTGTACCTTAAACATCATGTGAAAATCTGGGGTACTTGAGGTCACATTTCTTGGATGGAAACGTCCGGGGCAGCAACCCAGGGGAGGTCATATGCACGTCATCTAGATTCTAATCCGAAAAAAGGTGGGAGCTGACCTGATTGGGTAATTTGAAAGAGAGGTCCCCCACTACTCCGCTGATTGTTAGTAGAAGAAGTAGTAGTATCATGTAGTTAGTACCTGGTAGGCTATATTAGTATGGGGTGATTAGGAGTCTAGAACTCTGGTAAGTATCAGAATCACATCATAGCCTCTTTGTAGATCTCTACAATATGGAATACCAAGACAACACTGTACTCTATTGGCTATTAACATTTGGTAACCAAAGCACCTTATTAACACACACCCATTAAGCGTCCCCTATCCTCGTCCGGGTAACCCCCTTCCCCAGCCACACCCACATCCAAACACCTCAGATGGAACCGCACGGAACCGGGAATTGTCAACTCGCCGAGAGAGGACATAATAAGTCAACACAGCCTATCTCTCTTGTTATTGTATCCAATTCAACTATCAAATCCATCCACATCCTTGCTGTTTCTCCTCCCTATACGCCGTCTAGATGGGTATCACCACGAGAAGAGCCAACAAGGCCAACAAGCAGCAGCCTCCGAAGCGGAACAACGGCATCCAAAAGGCCACGTTCGACTCCGGTAAGAAGAGAGAAGTTGGTGTTTCTGACTTGACACTGTTGACCAAGATCACAGACGAGGCTATCAATGAAAATTTGAAGAAAAGATTCGAGAATGGCTCTATTTACACATACATCGGACACGTGCTGATCTCCGTGAACCCGTTCAGAGACTTGGGAATCTACACCGACCAAGTGTTGAAATCCTATGAAGGTAAGAACAGATTGGAGGTCCCACCACACGTCTTCGCCGTGGCAGAGTCCATGGTGTACAACATGAAGGCATACAACGAGTCCCAGTGTGTCATCATCTCCGGTGAGTCCGGTGCCGGTAAGACCGAGGCCGCTAAGCGTATCATGCAGTACATCGCCGCTGCCACCGCTGAGAGCTCTTCCAACGAGTCCATTAGGGAGATCAAGGACATTGTCTTAGCGACAAACCCTCTGTTGGAGTCCTTTGGATGTGCCAAGACGCTGAGAAACGACAACTCTTCGAGACACGGAAAATACCTCGAGATCAACTTTAACGAGCAGTTTGAACCCGTCAGTGGTAAGATCACAAACTATCTATTGGAGAAGCAAAGAGTCGTGGGCCAGACAAAGAACGAGCGTAACTTCCACATCTTCTACCAGCTCACCAAGG
>JAKVQR010000020.1:0-27406 GCA_030462915.1 Petasospora meyerae | reverse complement strand
TGTGTCTGTCTGGAGTACGAACTTGTTCCTCATCACTTCTATCAATCTCACTCGTGGACTCAGCGGCAACTGCGCTTTGAATATCAGCTTCATTCTCATCGTCTTCACCGTCCGAAGAGTCTTCCTCATGGATTGGCGGTAGCTCTTCGTCTTCACTGAGAAGGTGTTCATCGTGAATGATCATTCTCACAACTTCTTCTGTTGTTCTTGCCGCCAAACGTCTTCGGTTGGTTTGTCTTCTCTCCGCTGCTGTTTGCGTATGATCTATAGGTTCTGAACCATTGATCTATAAGTCAAGTAATTCAATGCCATTACGACGGCGCCTGCGCGGCGGTTGTCTGTCCTGATGCGTATTTGGTGGTCTTTTACGTCTTGGCATAGTTTTTAAGTTGTTTTGAGTGATTTGGAGTACTTAACAGCTCAAAGGAAGCGCTTTCTCATGTGTTAAAGGGGCCCGAGATCAGTTCCCCTCGTCTCCTGCATGAGAAGGACCGCGATGGGCCATACATAGCGCTTTTGTGAGCTTCCCGCGCATTAATTAAAATCAATCAAAACACACGAAAACACAGAGCGGAACTGGGTCCCCGTGACGGGATCTCTTTCTTGACTATAGCTTGAAACAGAATTAATTGTAGACGCTCCCATGCCATTCACTTTTCTATTCAAACTCTTCTGGATCCAGTGGTATAGGTTTTATCGTTAAAATTTTTCGGAGATAAGCGGAGTTAATTAGGTTTTATATAGGTGGTTTCTAATCAACTTGAACTACACATTAATCTGGCGCACCCCGGCCGGCCGCAATGAGAGGCACTGTCGATGTGGTGATGTTGATCAGTGTTGAGTGATCAGAATTATACTAGGAACGATGTAGGTTGTCGAGGAACGTGACCCATGGTATAGTAACATCTCAGATCTGCTGTTATAGCGACTTTTCAACGGCATTACTCACAGTCAACTACCAGTTTGAAGTTCTTTGTTAGGGATTACCACTGTTATATCAGGTGGCTTTGAAGTCCCATAACCTGACTAAGCATATTAGAAGAATTCGCGGAAACTCTATAGAGAAGGCGTATCGTCGACCAAGGAAAAAGTAAGAACGAAGAAACACCTTTTTGACACCTCTTTGTAGCGTTGACACAAATTTGAAGAACTCATAACTCTAGCTTTATTCAGCTTTTGCGAATACAACACATATAAGAAGATGTCTTGGGGTACGTTACAAGTGCAGATCTGATTACCAGTCAGTTTTTTTTAACTAACATGAATCTCGCTGAACAGATGACGATGACTTTGAGGTTCCAACCTCTTCCAACTCCAAGGTTGCCACCAACTGGGACGATGACTTTGCGGACGATGACGATGCCGTTTTGGAGTCTTGGGATGCTGAAGAGGAGGTTGTCGAGAAGCCAAAGCCAAAGCCAAAGCCAGCCGCTAAGAAGGCCGCTGCGGCTGCAAGCACAAAGAAGACAACCGCTGTTGACTTGGACAAGTTGGACCCTAAGACCCGTAAGGCTCTCCAGCAACAGGCAGAGAAGGATGCTGACTTAAAGAATGCCTCAGATCTGTTTGGTGACTTGGGGTTGAACGAGCACCCAAGGGAGAAGGCCAGCGCTGCAGTTGAGGCTGCCGCTCCAGTGCTTACAGCTGATACACCAATTGATGCTCACCCATTGTTCCAACCTGAGACCAAGCAAGAGTACGAGAAGTTGAGAAAGGCATTGACACCTGTGATGACAGGGCTTGCTGAAAAGAGCACCATGTACTACTCCTCGTCTTTGGCCATCGATTTGATCAGAGATATGGCTAAGCCAATGACCACAGAGAACATCAGAAAGACCATCTCTACACTGAACGTTGTGTTGAAGGACAAGGAGAGACAAGAGAGACAGGCTAGATTGGCCAAGGCTGGTGGTACCTCCACTGGTGGTGCTGGTAAGAAGAAGGCCAAGGCTGCTAAGGCCAACTTGGGTGGTGCTTTCAAGAAGGACACTGACGTTGTTGTTGACAACTATGACGACTTTGGTGATGACGACTTTATGTGAATGCCCCATGGGGCCCATGTTCATTCTAGCAATGCCTCTGACAGTTTGAATCCGAACTGCAGACCCTGAGAGATGTCCACTGGCAGCTTGCACAAGTCAAAAGAAACGGCATGGATAGATGACTGTGTGTGGTAGTGTGTATGTCTCCTAATTGAGCCTAATGAAATTGTACCTGATTGGGAAATTGTAGAGATCTGAGTTGGCTGACCCCATAGCTCATCGCTTCCTGATGGTCATGCAACACTGGGGTTCCTTCTTCCGCGAACTCGTTCTATACCACCAGTGACAAGCGTACAACCGTTCATGCCGAGCCCCAGCGAGTGACACAGTGAGTGATCAAAACGGCATCAAAATGCCCAGAAGGTTCAAAAGCAGCACAACTGGCACGCTCTGGGCAGTGACATATAAATTTCAGACAGAGTAACCTCAATCAATTTCTCCCTTTCAACGATGAGCAACAACCACAGTAACGACCACATTGTCAACAACGACGACCACATCCAACCAGTCATGTCTAAGGAGTACAGAGTTTCTACAGGCCGTGGAGGCAGAGGCAACATCCAAACGTCAACAGAGCAGCCAAAAGTACACGTTGTGGAACAAGGCTCACAAACGCCCAACTTGCTCCACCCTGTCTTCTCCACGGGCAGAGGTGGTGCTGGAAACATGCACAAGAACACGGATGCCACAATAGCGAGAAAATTGCAAGACGTGGACCCTGATGAAGAGGACTACATCACACCTGTCATCAGTGGGCAGAATGGCCAAAACAACTCCATGAGTATCGGCAGAGGAGGATTCGGTAACATGATCTCTCCTAAGAACAGTGTGAACCAGGACTAGGATAAGCAGAGAGGTAAGGAGGAGAAGAAGAGTGGTGGGTTCTTCAGTAAGGCCAAGGGTCTATTCAAGTCTTCCAAGTGACACCCTACCTCATAGTCGTTGTTGGTTGCATTGCATTGATCACTTCCGGATTCGCACTGGGACATAACGTCCAGCTGCTGCCCTCTATATAATGACCTTCATTTTTCTGTATGTACATTTAGAGTATCGTTTTGTTTTTTTTTGTTAAAGGTGGATCAATAGTTATGGTTAATATTTACTGTCATGAGGTCTGAAGCCCCACACGAGAATAGCCCACATGCGGCACCACAGGGTACAGTCGCTCACTGCTAGCGGAGAGAGGATGCGGAGACTGCATCTCTGTGGACCTCAAATTCTATTTGAGATCAGAGAAATTCCTGTTGAAACTTGTGATTGTAAATTGTACACTCATTTATTGTCGAACAACACCATCAAACCCTAATTTCTCAAATCCTGAATCATGATTCATGACTCTTGAGTCACAATTAGTGTCATCTTCTCTGTTTTTTCCCCTAGACTCTGGACATCTCCGACGATGAGCCAGCCACAGAGATCCGCCGCTAACGTCCGGTCCCATAAAGACAGCACTAGTTAGAGGCACTACATTTGAGCTCCAATTGAAACATCACCTTAAAATAAATACAATAAATATTAAATATTAACAACTCGATATAAATAAATCAGCATAATGCACACCCGTGGCTCGGTCTTCAAGCCACCTGCTCAATACTGTTGGCAAGCTCCTCCAGCAACTTAAAGTCTCTCTTGACGATACCTCCATTGCCAGGAAGGTTGGTGTTCTTCTCAAGGAACATATCAACTTCTCTGGCACACTGTCTACCCTCCTGGATACCCCAAACGATGAGTGACTGACCACGTCTGCAATCACCAGCAGCGAATAGCTTATCCTGGACATGGTAGCTGGCGTTGTTCACAGTAGGAATAGTACCCCTTGGAGTCTTTTGAATTTCCATCTTGGAAATCTCTGGACCAACGAAACCCATGGAGAGCAAGACAAGGTCAGCCTCAAACACTTCCTCACTGTTTGGAATCTCATTCATTTGCCAGACACCACTCTCGGACTTCTTCCACTCCACTCTAACAGTACGGATGGCCTTGACGTTACCTTCATCATCACCAATGAACTCCTTAGACAAGATGCAGTACTCACGTGGGTCCTTGCCGTAGTGTTCCTTAACCTCAGCGTGCCCATAGTCCACTCTGAAGATTCTTGGCCACTGTGGCCATGGGTTGTCTTTGGAACGTTCCATTGGTGGTTGTGGCAACAACTCAAAGTTCACCACAGACTTGGCCCCGTGTCTCACAGCAGTACCAATACAGTCATTACCAGTGTCACCACCACCAATAACAACAACGTTCTTACCTTCGATCTTGTTGCGAATCTCTGGCAAGTACTCATCGAGCAAAGCTTGGGTGTTGTTCTTCAAAAGAGTCATGGCAAAGTCGATGTTGTTCAACTCACGACCTGGGATCTTCAAGTCTCTTGGAATTGTGGATCCAATGGCCATGACAACAGCGTCGTATTGGCTCTTGAGCTCCTCAACGTCGCTGATCTCAGTGTTGCAGACAAACTCAATACCTTCAGCAGCAAGCAAATCGGTACGACGCTTGACAACGGCCTTGTCCAACTTCATGTTTGGAATACCGTACATCAACAATCCACCTGGTCTGTCAGAACGCTCATAGACGGTGACAAGGTGTCCAGCTTTGTTCAACTGATCAGCACATGCCAAACCGGCCGGACCAGATCCAACAACGGCAACTCTCTTACCAGTACGAGCACTTGGTGGGTTTGGAACAACCCAGCCTTGTTCGAAGGCGTTATCAATGATCAAACGCTCAATGGACTTGATACCAACAGGGTCTTCGATGATTCCCAGCACACATGCACCTTGACATGGAGCAGGACAAACACGGCCGGTGAACTCAGGGAAGTTGTTAGTCTCAGACAGTTTGTCAAGAGCAGCCTTCCACTGCTTGTTGAACACCAATTCGTTGAACTTAGGAATGACGTTGGAGATTGGACAACCGGTGTCGGACTGACAGAATGGAACACCACAATCCATACAACGGGCAGTTTGGTAGTTGGCGTCCGACTTACTCAAGGCATTGGACAACTCCTTCCAATCCTTAGTTCTGGACTTTGTGGATCTGTATTTCTCATGGCGCTGTTTGTACTTGACAAATCCACGGACTCTGTCGAGCTTCTCCACTTTCTTAGACTCCATGAGTTTGTCCTGAACAGTGTCTTCAAGGTCCAAAACCTTTGGTTCCTTCAACGTGGCTCTATTGGAGATCACATTAGGACGGTTCTTCTTCACTTCACCGTTGGTAACATCAGACTCTGGGTCTAATCTCTGGAAGGACTTGAGGAACTGCTCAGACTTGATTCTCTTGAGCTCCGCCAACTTAGCCCTCTCGGCTTTCAAAACCTTCTTGTAGTCAGTTGGCAAAACCTTGACGAAAGAGCTGAGGTAGTAGTTGAAGTTCTTCAAGATTCTGTCAGCAAGTTCAGAACCGGTGTAGTGACGGTGCTCCTCGATAAGACCCTTAACAAATGCAATCTCAACTGGATCGGTCAATGAAGACAACTCAACAGTGTCATGGTTTACACGAGCACTGAACTCTTTGAAGTCAGAAACAAGAACGTAGGCAATGCCACCAGAAGCACCGGCAAATGCGTTGATGGAGTCCATGTGAGACAGAACAACAACACGACCACCAGTCATGTACTCGAAGGCGTTGTTACCCTTGATCTTCTCCACCACTATAGTGGCACCAGAGTTTCTCACAGCGAATCTCTCACCAGCAGCACCACTGATGAAAGCATGACCAGAAGTAGCCCCGTAGAAACAAGTGTTACCAACAATCACGTTCTCGTAGGACTTGAAAGATGCACCAGAAGGAGGCTTGATAACCAGACGACCACCCGAAAGACCCTTACCAACGTAGTCATTAGCATCACCTTCGAGGAAGAAAGTGACACCACTAGCCAAGAAGGCACCGAACGACTGACCAGCCGAGCCCTTGATGTTTACAACAACTGTGTCCTATGGAAGACCGTTCTCGCCAAACCTTTTAGAGATACGGTAAGACAAAGTTGCACCCAAAGCACGGTCTGTGTTGATGATATCAGCATCGATGGTAACCGGGAGACCCTTATCCAAAGTGATCTCAGCCTCATCCACAAGCTTGTTGTCCAGACGGACGTGCAACTTGTGGTCTTGCTTCTTCACGAATCTAGTTGCAACACCTGGTCTGATAGAGTGAGCTGGGGTCAGGATAGGAGACAAGTCAATGTTGCATGTCTTTGTGTTACGGTCCTCTCTAGTTTTCAACTTCTCAGAGTGACCAACCATCTCATCAATGGTTCTGAAACCCAATCTGGCCATGATCTTTCTGAGGTCATGGATGAGATAGTAGAAGAAGTTGATGACGTGCTCTGGTGCACCCTTGAACTTGGCCCTCAATTCTGGGTCTTGAGTAGCAATACCAACTGGGCAAGAGTTCAAGTGACACTTACGCATCATGATACAACCCATCGCAATCAGTGGAATGGTGGCGAGTGTGAATGATTCAGCACCGAGCAAGACTGCAACAGCAATGTCGAAACCGGTTCTCAATTGACCATCGGTTTGAACGACAACGTTACCTCTCAAGTCGTTCAAGACCAGAGTCTGATGGGTTTCA
The DNA here is from genome assembly GCA_030462915.1 of Petasospora meyerae. NCBI lineage: Eukaryota > Fungi > Ascomycota > Saccharomycetes > Phaffomycetales > Wickerhamomycetaceae > Petasospora > Petasospora meyerae. The sequence continues at coordinate 20,789 of JAKVQR010000020.1, read as the reverse complement.
GCCAAACCAAGTTCCCATGGCAAACCGGCATACTTGATACCGGTCCATCTCGAGGCACCGGTACCACCATCGTGACCAGAGATCAGGACATGGTCAGCCTTGGCCTTGGCAACACCAGATGCAACAATACCCACACCAACCTCAGAGACAAGCTTCACTGAGATTCCAGCTCTAGGGTTGGCGCACTTCAAATCGTAGATCAACTGCTTCAAATCTTCAATGGAGTAGATATCGTGATGTGGTGGAGGGGAGATGAGACCAACACCAGGGGTGGAGTGTCTAGTCTTAGCAATTGACTCAGAAACCTTGTGGCCCGGAAGCTCACCACCTTCACCTGGCTTAGCACCCTGAGCCATCTTGATCTGGATCTCGTCAGCATCGGACAAGTAGTGAGAAGTAACACCGAAACGAGCGGAAGCCACCTGCTTGATAGCAGATCTCATTGTATCACCATTCTCATTGACCAAAGAACGCTCCGCGTCTTCACCACCTTCACCACAGTTGGACTTGGCACCCATTCTGTTCATAGCCACAGCCAAGGTGGAGTGAGCCTCCATGGAGATGGAACCATAAGACATGGCACCAGAAGCAAAACGACGAGCAATGTCAGTCCAAGGCTCCACCTGGTCCAATGGGATTGGAGTAGAGTTCTCATAGTCCAGCTCGAGTAAGCCTCTAAGGGTACAATCTTTGATGGCCTCGTACTCTTTCTTAGCGTACATGTCAAAGGCATGCTCGTTCTTGTTTCTGACAGCGTCCTGCAAGGAAGCAATGGCAACTGGCTCGTTGACGTGCTTTGGACCACCGTCTCTCCAGTGGTATTCACCAGACTCTGGAAGACCAACAGCCTTGACGGTTGGTCTGGACGGATAACCACGTTCATGTAGGGAGAATGCATCCTGTGCGATGTACTCAAATGTGACACCTCTGATTCTAGAAGCTGTACCGTTGAAACAGACATCAATGACAGAGTTGTCGATACCAAGAGCTTCAAAGATCTGAGCACCTTTATAAGAGGCGAGGGTAGAAATACCCATCTTGGACATGACCTTCAAGATACCACCATCCACTGCGTACTTGTAGTTGGCAACGATCTTGTCGTCAGTGATCTCATCTCTGATCAAACCCTCGTGGTTCATTCTGATGAGAGTCTCCATCGCCAGGTATGGGAAGATGGCATCAGCACCGTATCCGAGCAAGACACAGAAGTGGTGAACCTCCTTGGCTTCACCGGTCTCCAAAACAAGAGCAACCTTGGAACGCTGCTTTTGACGGATCAAGTGATGGTGGATGGCACCGATGGCAATGAGGGATGAGATGGCGACACGATTGACACCCATAGCTCTGTCAGACAAGACAATGATCTAATCTTCATTGAAGATAGCATCAGAAGCCTCACCTGTGATTCGCTCAATGGTGCTCATGTAACCCATCAATCCTTCAGACTTTGGGAAGGTGATGTCAATCTCAGCAACCGTCCATGATGGAATGATCTCAGTGATCTTCTTTAGTGCCTCAAACTGTGATGGCTTGAGGATTGGAGACTCCAAGAGCAGTCTATTACACTAGTTTGGGTTCATGTCGAGCAAGTTACCTTGTGGACCAATGAAGCACTGTAAAGACATGACGTTGGCTTCTCTGATTGGGTCAATTGGAGGGTTTGTCACTTGAGCGAAAAGCTGCCTGAAGTAGTCGTACAACAACACAGGATTCTCGTTCAAGCAAGCCAATGGAGAATCATTACCCATGGAACCAAGAGCTTCCTTTCCACCCAGAGCCATCGGAGCCAAGAGCAGAGACAACTGCTCGTAGGTGTAACCATAGGCGTGGAGACGTGGGTCAGTCTGAGTAGTTACAGCGTCATCAATGGTGAAACCAGAGGCAAGGTCAATGTTTTTAGAGGCGAACTTTGCGTACAAGTCATCGAACTTGATAAGTTTGGCCAACCAAGATTTGAAGTCCTTCTTGGAGGAGATCTCGGACTTGAGCTTTTTGTCATCAACAATGACACCACGTTTGGTATCCACAAGTAACATATGACCTGGTTCCAAACGGCCTTTCTCGATGATGAGATCTTGACTGATTGGAATGACACCAACCTCAGAACCACAGATCATACGATCATCAGAGGTGAGGTAGTAACGACATGGTCTCAAACCATTACGGTCCAATGTTGCACCACAGTAACGACCATCGGTGAAAGTGAACAATGCTGGACCATCCCAAGGCTCCATCAAACAAGCAGCCCATTGATAGAAGGCCTTCTTCTTGGAGTCCATATTGGCGTCATTCTCCCATGCCTCCGGAACAAGCATCATGACCGCTTCAGGCAATGAAAGGACACCGTTGATTACCAAGAGCTCCAAGACGTTGTCGACAGCAGCGGAGTCAGAACCACCCTCTTCGATGATGGGGTAAAGCTTGTCGAGCTCTTCACCAAAGAATGTGGATTCCATGACACCTTCTCTAGAACGCATCCAGTTCTTGTTACCTCTGAGTGTGTTGATTTCACCATTGTGTGCAAGCCATCTCAAAGGTTGGGCTCTATCCCAAGAAGGGAATGTATTCGTAGAGAATCTGGAGTGGACAAGGGCAAAGTGGGATGTGTAGTCAGCGTTGTTGAGGTCATGGTAGTAGTTGTAGACCTGAGCAGGAGTCAACTGACCTTTGTAGACAATGACTTTGTTAGACAGAGAACAAATGTAGAACCAGTTATGAAGGCCAATTGTGTTGGTTGCCTGTTTACGGAGCAAGTACAACTGCTTCTGGAACTTCTGCTCGTACAATGACTCAAACTGCTCGGTGGTCAAGGAAGGAGAAACTTTCAACTCACGAAGAACAACCACAGGTTGCAAGATTGTAGGCTCTCTAGACAAAGCAGCAGCACCAAGGATACTGGAGTCATGTGGGACTTCTCTCCATGCCAGCACGGCGAGACCTAACTGGAGGGCAATCTTTTCAAAGGTTTGCTTGGACTGCTCCAACGTGGAGGGGTCGTTCTTGAAGAAGATGTTTCCGATGGCGTACTGTCCTTGTTGTGGGATGTCAATGTTGTGCAAGTACTTGAACTCTTTGACGAAGAAAGCATGACCGATACCCATGAGGATACCAGCGCCATCACCGTTACCATCCGAGGAGACTGCACCTCTGTGTGTCATGTTACAGAGAAGGAAGCGAGCATCTGAGACGATTTTGTGGGATTGGGCACCCTTGATGTTACATACAAAGCCCACACCACATGCGTCCTTCTCGTATTCCGGATCGTAGAGCGCTTGCTTCACTGGGAGAGCACCGGCCCATGATTTGTTCTCAGCTGAGGTGTCGTAGTTGTAGACGTTTGTCGCTGGGTAGATGCCGTCCTCGAAAAGGTCAGCATTTTCCAGAGAAGACATCTTCACTCTGTTGTTGATGTGTGTTAGTATCGCAACATTCTGGGTTGCCCTTCTGTCGGAAAGCGAGCGCTATCAGCAGAGAGAAGATTGTTTATCTGCTTATGATCGATGGCTGCAGAGCTAATTGGGGAGGATGATCGAGTCCTACTTACTATTTTGTTCAGTTAGCTGCGTTGTAGAGATATGGTATACTGGAGGTGTATCGTCGAGAGCAAAAGATGAGGAAAAAAATGTCGAAGTCTCTTATATGTCTCCGAATACATCCAGCGTCTACGGTCAGCCAAGCTGTGAGAGAGATAAGCAGTGAATTTTGCTGATAGGGGGGAAAGACTCGGGTCAGCTGCTGTACAAAATATCAAGGATGTGCGCGGCTGCCCGTTACCGGGGATAAGATTGCCCATGGTCCATGACACATTGGGAGTTTCGCTGCGTTCATAATACATATGGGTTACCTCCGAGATCTTCTCCCAGATATGATCTACAGTGGGGTATACTTCCCTTGAAACTACTAGATAACACCGTATGTGGTATTATTATGACCCTTGAGTTCCCGAAATAGCACACATCAACCTTCTGAGGGAGGCCACAAGCAGCCCCCTGTTTTTGGTGTCATATCAACGCGCATGTGGGGAATTTTTTGATTGTGCTGCAAGATGCTTATGTAATTTCTATCGTACGTCTTCCGGTTGGGCCAATCATTGATCAACGATTACCAAAGGAAAGACATGCACCACCAATCTTCTTCGAGTTCGCGAAAGTTGTCTCAAATAGGACAGGGTAACCCCATTACGTAAAACATCCAGACCTTTGTAGGCTCTTCCGAGAGTAGAACTTATCCGCGCGGCATTTCGGACAAGGGCAGAATCATTTCAGTTTCCATCGATACGACTGTGCAGTGTGAACTGTGAAATGTGAACTGTTCAGTGTTAAGATGCATCAACAGCGACTACGGGCCCTGGGGGTGTTGCACAATTTTTTCTGTAGATGTACGTCAGATGTTTAGTCTAAGGAATAAACACAAACATCATATCCCTGCGTACGCCCAGCTGATCGTCATAGGTATTGGGAAACCCTAGAGAGAGACCCTTGGTGGAACATTATCGGAAATAAGAACCCGGAATTGTAATCCCTGGAATTCGGAAGTTGTGGCACCCAAAGTTGACACACCACTTTCACAAGGCTTGAAAGTTGATACCGTACCATACTCTTGCCAGATACAATACCAATTGTACGTCTCAGTACAGGCTGTTCACACTTCCACACACACGCAGCTGTACCTCCAGGCTTGTTTGGAGCTCTGTCATCACTATTTCGCCCGCTTCATAACGCGTCTCACTCAGATACTACTACTATACGACACATACCCCATCCAGAGGCGGAGATAACATGCTGGTGACATTCGAGTCCAAGAAACCTCAGAAGTTGTAGACCAAGAGTGGAACATCTACGTCTGCCACCTCCCAACTTGTCCGCCCACCGGTGCAGCAACTCAACGAGGTTGATGACAAACCCATCATACACAACTTGGATCTCAACCACCCACCGGATGCTAAGATCTTCCACTTCACAAAGAAGAAACTCAAAGGAGGTTGTATCACCTGCAAGATAAGAAAGAAAAGATGCACTGAGGACAAACCAATATGTTCAGACTGCAGTAGGCTGGGGAAGAACTGTGTATGGGCTACAGATGACATGTCCAGTGAGATGATCCGTGAGTTGAAAAGGAAGGTTGAAGAAGAGGAGAACAACGCTAAGAAGAGGAAGATAGAGAAACCAGCATAGCCCAAGAAGCCCAAGATCTAGTCATCCACAACGCCTAACAAAGATCAGGCATCCACTGTTCACCAGTCAACACCATCAGAGGGCCAGCAGGCTCAACCAACGGCCTCTCTTCCGGACTACGAAGGTGCTTTCTCTACACAGACACCTGTATCCACAAATCTCATGTACTTCCCACAACGATCACATGCATCACCACCTCCAACCGCACAACCCCCACAGGCAACTAACACAGCCGTGGAAACCTCCAGACCTGAACAGTATAACTTGGCACCATCACCCAAGTGGGACTCGTTGGGGTCCAACTTTGCAGAGTTCAATGCCTTCTTCGAGAACAATATCAGAAACAACATCAACAAGTACTCTGATAAGATCACCAGTCTAGACCCCGAGCCTCAGGACAATGTTCAACAAGGGTCCTCCTCCAATGCTCTTACTAAACATTCACCAGGAGCGTTCAACTTTGACTCTATTCTTGGCGACTCCCCATATTTCGAATTCTTCAACATGAACGCACCTTCACCTCTCCAGACACACGTGAACGTCATACCACACGAACTGCAATCTGATCCTATGGGACTACGGTTGTACGATTACTACCGGAACAAACTTGCTGGTATCATCTCCATCGTACCGCCTGAATCCAACTACTATACGAAGGTGTTTTTACCGATGGCCATGGTGAACCCTGGTATCTTATACTCAATCATGGCTTGGTCTGGGTTTCATATGGGTGGGGAGTTCAAGAGAGAAGGTGAGAAGTACATGGAAAAGGCCCTAGACTACATCAATGCTACGCCGGTGAAAAGTGATAGTGATGCTATTCAAAGGTTGGCTAATCTGCTCATCATGGTTGGTGCGGAGATTTGTAAAGGTGATGTACGGAAATGGCCAGTGTTTCTGCAATGGGGAGCCAAGATCATCAGAGACCGTGGTGGGTTGTACAAGTTTAATACCGATAAAGAACAGCACTGGTTGATCTCGAATTTCGCCTATCATGACATATTGGCAAGTTCCACGAGTGAGAGGGGCACTTACTTTAGTGTGGAAGACTATGACCATCTCATCGTGAACTTTGGATTTGGTGTTGATCCTTTGCAGGGTATTGTGAAGCCGTTATTTAACATCATTGGTGAGATCTCTACCTTGGCTACCGAGACCAAGAAACTTTTGAAGATCTCTTCTAACTCTCTGGGTTATGGAATCATGAACGACGACGATGATGACGATGGCAATGGGAGGAAGGATTCAGACTCGCATGAGATTCCAGGCTTGGACACACCAGACTCTGTTGGCTCCGATAGCAACCAGCAGAAGTTCACCAGATACTCGTCCTTATTGACCATCATGCAGAAGGCATCAGCTATGGAGAACAAGATCAATAACGTTAGACCCAACCCTGAGGACCTCAAGGAGTTCACACCCGAAGAGTTGGAATTACAAATGACTCTGTTTGAACTATTCCAACTGACTGCCAAGCTACACCTGAGACAATCGGTTTTGAGATTGAACCCATCATCTTTGGAGACTCAGTTTATCCTCTGTGAGCTATTGAAGTGTCTGGATGTTGTACTCAAGTCCTCTGTGGAGTCATCACTTTGTTTCCCACTGTTTATTGCTGGTATGAACTGCACAACTAAGAAGGATAGAAGAATGATGCTGGAGAGATTCCAGGACATTATTGAGCGTTACAACTTCAAGAACTTGGAAAGAGCAAAGACAATCATGGAGCAGGTGTGGTACATCGATCCTTCTGGCACTAGATGTGTTGATTGGTACGAGATTGTAAAACGTCTCGGATGGGACCTGAGTTTTGCCTAATATGCTACGACGGGATGAGGATTTTAATACTTCATGAACTGTATGATACATGATATGGATGCAAGAAGAATTAAAATAAATATCTGAGTATATGCACAGGAGAAGGGAAGTGTCGATGCAAAAGTGAATAAGAGCTGTTCAGGCTTGACTCTGGAGCTGTTTGTACTGAATGCGGCGTTCCTTGACTCTCTCCATCACGTACATGAGTCCCATATTGGCCTTTTTAATGTTCTCTTGGAATCTGTTGTGTGACCAGGCCTCGATACGGTCCTTGATGCCAAACCCCTTGAAACCAGAGCTGAATTTGACGTTGAAAGAGACACGAGTGAGAGAGTTGTCGTCGGTGGCTTTATAGGTGGTGAATTCTTCGATCTGAATGATTCGTGTGTGGTCCATGTTTCTTTGGTATGCTTTCATCTCTCTAGTCACAGGGTCCAGCACTGTGTTCTCTACCACCCAAGTATGAGAGATCTTCCCCAGGAATGGTCTGACCCACTTTGGAAGCTTTCCTAGCTTCTTGATCAGTCTAGTTGTGTAAAGCTTGCCGTCGACGACTTTACGGTCAATGACATCGACTGATGCGACATGCGATGAGTAAGGGTTTGGATACTTGTTGAAAAATGCCAGCGTAGCAGTCTCGAATGAGAACTTGTACTCTTGTGAGGTCTTGTACCAAAGCACCATCGATATATGTGTGTGTCGTGTGAGAAGAGCTAGTAGATGTAGACGTTAGAGTTAAGGCCGAGATGTAGTTTCTGTGTGTATCAGGTGGTTGTTGAGGTTTATCTTTCTGGTATAGCTTGAGAGAGTTATCAACACGATGCTAATGAATGACCACCAAGTAAGCAGTTTCTTGATTGGTGTCTCAGGGTGTCAGATGAGTGGAGAGAACCCACACCATCGTACGCTTTTTAGACACAATTTTGATGACCAATTCTCCAAATTTTCCCGTCCAACTGGCTGATTTTTTCGGACTCTTTCCGGCTTTTACAAGGTCCCCTCACCGGATTATCTCGGCCGAAAGTGCGGGTCTATCGGGCTTAGCTCTACAATTCATCTGATAACAATACCGCGTTTATAGTAGTATACCAGTTATCACTATAGTGGGGCGTAAAGAACCTGGGTGACATACTTTCTCTTGTATCTCACCACAGAGGCGACTGCGAGGGTGTTGTGCTTGATACTTGTTGTGGCAAGGTGGTTCAACACAACGTGATTTGGGATTGGCAATGCACCGGAACTGTTAGACTTGTCAGCGTTGGAGTAGTTGTTGAGGATAACAGACTCTAAGTGAGGTGGGAGCTGTGGTGGTGTAATCCAGCTCTGGTTGTGGTGCTGGTTCTGGTCGAGTGCCAAGTAATACTGTTCCATCTCATTTGGATCCGTGAAGATAGCTGGGATGTCTCTGATGTAGTTGAGTTTAGGCGTCAGTGGCTTAATGTCGTGGAAACGAGAGTAGCCACCACCCATGTCGTCGTCATCGTTAGTCAATCCTAGATTGGAGTCTTTCTTAGCAGGTGTTGCCGAGCCGTCATGTTGTGGTTGATCGACAATGATTTGATCATGCGATGTCTCTGGGGACTGAATTTCAATGTAGTTGAGGAAGTTACCCATCTGGTCAGTAGCTGAAGGAAGGTAATCAGAAAATCTGAGTTCATTATCCACAATGAATCTGAAACGGTGTGTTCCATACGGCAGTCTAAGTTTGATGCTGAAGACGGTATCGTCAACTTTATTCAGCTTGATCATTTTTCTCCAACCTGTGAATGAACCTGTGATGAACACGTTCTCACCTCCTTGTTTCCATTCGATTTCCACAGGGATCATGTTCTCTGGGACCTGTTGTGGCTCTTGATGCTGTGGTGGCTGCTGCTGCTGCTGCTGTGATTGGTGCTCTTCAGTGGATGCTTCAATATGAGACGTAGAGGAGTCGTCATTGGATGCACTAGTGAATTTCAGCTTTTCGAACTCAGGGTCATCTGTGAGTATCAAGGTAGATCTGCGTCTTGGTGGAGCTGCTGTCTGGTTTTGAAGTCCTTCTCCGTCTATACTCATGGTGGATGGTGCAGAAGTTAGGTTTAGCTTGGACTGACCTGTGCCAGCCATCGTCACGTCTTGTGATGAGATGGAGTTCTCAACATGCTGTGCGAGCGACTCGTGTCCGGTGTTATCAATGTGATCGTTTGCTGACATGACGTTGTTGTTTGATGATTCAGTAGTGGCTGTTGTCTTCACAGTATTCGAGTTGTGGGGATTTAATAGAGGGTGTTGGACAGAAGTCTGAGGTGATACCTGGGCGCTGTTAGAGCTCACTTGATGGTGTCTTGAATCAAGGTAGTTGGAGTCAGGATTCGTGTGCTCTGATGAGGGCACGTTTCCCATGTGTTCTGTTTGTAAGAAGGTTGATGTCGTGTGTAGTGTTCAATCCCAAGTCAAAGTGAGTGAGAGATGAACACAGGTGCGCGCACGACAAAAATACAAGGAGTAATGTGTGTTGGTTGTTTAGTTGACAGTGGTTGAGTTCTAAGTAGAATGTTACTCAACTGAACAGAACGAACGACGTACAGGTTCCTTGGTAGGGTCGTACTTCTTGTAAACTTCTATAACCTCTGGCTTTGTTGACGGCTGGCCGCTTTTCCCACATCCATTTTGGTTGACGTGGAATCCTCGGTGTACGGATGTGGTAAATTATGGTATGCGCCACACGACGAAAAACCCACCCAGATCTTCAGAGTTCTGTCTCATCGCGTGGAGAACACCTTACAACATCAACAACAACGAAGTGACTGTCCTTCCTTATATCTTCTTCTCATTCTCGTTACTGAATACCCCTATGTCGGAGAAGCTTGCAGCACCAGAAAGTGCAACTGCGAGTGCGAAACTGAAGCCAGAACAACCGGCTTCTACAACAACACCCAACACCACTGGAGATGCTAAACCAAATGTGAAAGCCCGTAAACCAGGCTACACCAACCCTGCGTTCAAGGCCATGGGATTACCACCTCTACGTCTTCCTTCCCGTAATTGGATGATCTTCTGGGCAGTCGTGTCAGTGGGTGTAGGTGGATACGCTTATGACAGATACCAAGTTCAACAGATCCGTCAGAAATGGATGAACCGAGTAAAGCATCTTGGTGAAGTTCCCCTTCCACCAAACGTCACTGCAAGAAAAGTCACCGTGTACGTGGCTCCTCCACCAAATGACTACCTCGATGCCAGTATGGCTGTGTTCAGAAGATATGTGAAGCCAGTTCTCAATGCCGGTGCAGTGGACTTCGAAATCAAGTCTGAAAACAGACAGGGTGTCATCCGTTCACTGGTTGCTGCTGATGTTAGAGCACTCCGTCGTGAATACTTGAAGGCTGAACAGAAACGTCAGGATGCTGAGAACGCTGCCAAGTGGTATAACAGAGTGAAGTCTTGGTTCTCTAAGTCAAAACCTGCTGAGCTGACCGAAGATGAACTTCAAAAGGCCAAGAATTTGGAATTCGACTATAAGAACTTGTTAGCCACATACTACCAAAACGAGCAATGGAAGAATGCTGAGATTTACAACGAGGACTCTTTGGTGTCCGACCCAACTTCTCAAGGTGGTGTTATCTGTGTTGGAAGAGGTGCCTACAAAGAGTATATGCACGGTTTGCACGAGGGTCTCCTGGGCCCGTTGGACAAGCCACTGGACCACAAAGAGTTTGAGAGTACAGAAGTCTAGAAGACTACTGGGTCCCCTGTGCAAACTCCCGATGTTGCTGATGTCGAGAGTGAGCCGTCTACTGTCACAGCCCCAGAGGTGAAGACTTTAGACGAGGTGGTCAAGCCGGAAGTTGCAATTGAGGAAAGTGCTGCTGATTCCTCTGTGGACACAAAGACTGCTGAAAACACAAATAAACCTGAAGAGGATACTACAAATGAGCCCGAACAGACTGAGGATGGCGAAAAGTCCCTTCCTATTCCAAAGCCATTCATTGAGCCTTCCGAGTATCCTAATGCTCAGTATGCCCCTGAGTTCCAACAAAATACGACTTTGAAAACATCATCTGGTGTTTCCCCAGTGTTCCAACAGCCAATCCTGGTTATCCCAGTGTACCACCTCCTTGGGTTTTTACAGACACCTTGGAGAATTGCCAGATTCTACAACCAGCGTAAGTACGCGGAGGAGTACGGTCGTGGTGCTGTGGCTCTGGTGGAGAATCTGACTTCAAGATACCAGCTGGATCATGTTGATTGGGCAAAGGATGAGGAAGATGACTGGCCAAAGAAGTGGGTTGAGAAGGGACAAGGAAAGGGCTCTGAATGGGTTCAAGAGCTCGTGACAGACCCAAGAGTGTTAGAGACGTTGTGGGTATACGACGCTGAGAAAGTGGTAGAGAAGTCTGAAGCCAGTAAGTGAGTAATGTAAATAGGTAACAGCTTAGAAATTAAAACTTCATGGTAAACTGAAGGTGGGTATAAGCGCGTATAGTGGGTGCCTCCCTCTGATTGGCTGCAAGAATTTCCCGGTGTCATGTATGTGTACCTCCTCAAAACCTGAAACATGCTGGACTTTTAGGGATCCCACCGAATCATTCTATGAAGTTCCATGGATTAAGATCGCATAGGGACAGTGTGATTACAGTGATCTTGTCTAGCCCGAACTTGTGCTTGAAACGAGACAAAGTTCCATGATGAAACTTGCTTTTTAGTCCACCCCTCCTGATCGGCAAGCTCCCTCAAAAGTATTCTGCTGAGATCCCCATAACGATCGTCGCCTACCAAGAACATTCGAGTATACAGAACAGTTCTATTAGGTTATTAGTGTAGTGGTAAATATACTAGGGCTTGTTTCAATTGGCCTGCAATTGTACAGCATGGGTTTTGGCACCCAATTCACTGGTCTCTTAACGACATAAGCAAAACGATACGATGATGATCGCCATTCTCCCTTCCTCTCTAAACGAGGTTATTCGTCGTTTGTCAAGAACTTGATACTGTGTTTGTAACAGGATGATGCAGATGGCTGGGTGTTATGAGACGATGGAGGAGGCTGGGAAGAAGGGACTTCAGTAGACTCAACTGAAGCAGACGTCAGAAGAGTGTAGTGACTTGCCTCTGTATCTTGTAATGGCGGTATTGAAACAGAAACTCCAGTTGGGACTGGTGGAAGAGCTGTTGGTACAGCCGGTGGTAAAGTGTATGGTTGTCTGTTGACGTTGGGTTGTGAAAATTGCTCAACACTATGCTAGATGTATGACAATGGTGGTAGTTGTTTCTGGAGATGCAAACGAGATGGAACAGGACTTGTTTGCCGACTTGTTTCAGGCGAAGGGGATCCCAGCGAGTCACCTGAGAATTCTGGGCCCGTAGATCCCGTTGATGTAGCTGATGATCTTCTCTGAGCCTCAAGTTTCAAGTTGAACCTCGATTTTCTGTTCTCATGGATGGACTTGACATGTCTGTTTAGGAGATCGACACGACCAAAGAACTTCCCACAGCCAGGGACGGTACACTCATACTCATTTCTGTCTAGATGGACCGATCTCACGTGTCTGTTCAGCTGTCGAAGCTTGGAGAAACCAACGATCTTCCACGGACAATCTGGGATGGTGCACCTGTAGGGCCTCTGGATATCATTCTGGTCTATATGGTCCAATAGCGGTCCGAAACTGGGGAATCGTACTTTGCAATGCGAGCACATGTAGACACCTTTCTTCGGTTTCGTTATCACCGTGTGTAAAACCTGTTTGTCCTGTGCAACTTGCACTCGAAGAGGTACTCTGCCATCAGGGTAGACCCTAGGGAAGTGTGGTGGAAGGAAGCTGATCAGCTTCGACTCTGGGATATCATAGCTGTCGTCGAACTGGAACACTGAGTATTGCATGGGTGGAGGAAAATGGATCTTGTGAAACCAATTATGAAGTGTAACTTTGGGTAGTTATGAAGTGGAGAACTGATTAAAGGGGCGTGCTTGGGTACCGGAGTGATATAGGAGTGAAGGATGACCCAGCTGTGAGGGCGTTTCTCTGATTCTATCCAAACTCCGATGATATGAAACCAGGAAGACTCACAGATAAAGGACAGCTTTTGAGTTAAGAGTCGTGCAGGTGTTTGTCCAGAGCAGTGCACGGTTTCACTCTCGAGAGAAATTACCGGTTTCAGGTTTGTCGAGAGTGTAAAACTTTTGAGTTTTGGGCAGAAATGAGGAAGCCACGTCGATCAAAATTCATAAGCTAGTAGTAATGATGCTCAACAAATTTGTGGAGAAGTTCTCTGCGCGGGAATCTGGCTTCTTATGATCTTTTGCAGTTGGGTGGAGCTTCGTGTTTTGCCGTATGTAGGTTGATGCTGGTTGTCCTGTAATATGGCTAAGAGTCAAGACCCGGATCAGAGACCTACGTTTCATGCCCACTGGGGTGAAGCCTCATAGCAGAGGAGCTTGTTCAGCCATGCTCTGCGAACAGAAAACATGACAGGACGACTGTCGATGTTGATCAATCTCAGGTACCGGCCTGAGATGTGTGCTGATAATAGCGAGTGCATTGAAAGATCATCCCCTAATCAGCACTAAGACGTAACCAGTTTATCGGCCCAAGACGACTCACGCGGGAGATCAATTTGAGGCAGACCACGTCGAGTTCGGAATATCTAGCGCCAACTTACCTATACTGGGTGGGACACTCAGTCTGGCTCCCCCGGTTGTGGCCACTCAGCAGGGGTGACTGAGGTCTGGTTGGCTGGGATGAGTACATGGACTCTGCGCATACCCACAGGAAGAGGTACTACTTTACGGGCACTTGCTGCTCGCGTGCTTGAACAGGCCGTGCACGAATGATTTACGATATTAATACTGAGCTAACTTTTTTGGAACTTGAGACAGGTTTGATTTTATGTTCCTTTTTACGTTGGTGAGATCTCATATAATTGAGCCCTAAAGCCCCTTGTTTCAAAGCGAACGTTTAATAGCCATAACTTCACTCCCATAGCTGGCAGTTGTCGAACCCGGTGCGTAACTGTCCAATTAGGAAGGGTGGAAAACTTGGAACTTTTTTCGTAGGCTCGAGTCTTCTGTCCCTGCTCAGAAAGGGTGCCTCTCGTCGTGAAGGACCCGTCATAGCTTGAGCTGTCCGATTTCCCCACTACCATCACAGACAAACACACTCAGTATCTCCTATCAGAACTCAACTTCTGTGAACAATGCTAGGCTGTGAAGTGTCGCAAATGTACTGAGCTAGAGATTGCCAATAAGTTCTGTCCACGTTGCATGCACGAGATGAAGCCGGAACACTCATTCTGCTCCAGGAATTGTTTTGATTGTCCACACTGCGGAGCTAATCTGAAGATCTCACTCAAGCCATCACAACCAACAGAATATCAACAATCGAACACCGCTAGAAATTTCCTCTTCAAGTGTACGATATGTTCTTACAACTACGAGTCTTCACAGATTGATAAGCCAAAATCGTTGGCCAGAGTCGTGAGGAACGAGATCAACGAACTGAATCCGGTATAGTTCTTCTCTGACATGGAGAAATACTACATCCAAAGCAGATAGTTGAGAGATGGTCAAGTCGATATCCCTAAGGCAATCACCAAACAATGTGCGGAGCTGAAGCTGAAAGACTCAGAGATACCAGAGTTCATCAGAAGGTCCACAATCAGGAAGTTCGATACTGAGAGCGACCAGCTTGAGGCCCAAAGGAGATAGAGTGTCAAGTCCACTGATAAGATTGTCAATTACGACATCGCATTACAGCATTCAGTTCCACAGTTTGTGAAATCAACGTGCACATTTCCTCTGTCGACCAAGCTACGAGCCAAGTACTCTAAACGTTGTAAGGCATGTCGATCTACGTTGATGAAGCCCGATCATGACCCAGCATCTGTGAAGTTCTACAAGCTCTCCAACGCCAATGACACAGTACCACAGATCACAATAGCAAGTCGCCCATTGCAACATTCCCAGATGAACACCCGATCAACTGTCACCTTCCTCCTATGTTTCAAGAACCCCTTGGACTCGGAGTCACACATCACTTTGTCATCGCCATCTTCACCACCATATCCCTTCTGCAAGGCCCAACTCCCTGTGACCACTTTTAAACTCGGTGCTAGACCTGAAAATATCTCAAAACTGGAAACATTAATCAAAAACATACCAAGTCATGAGTTGACGAAAGCTACGAAACTGGGGAGAGTGGAGTTAATGTCAAGACCTCCACCCAAGTATGACCAGTACGGAATCATTGAGCAGAGTGGAAATTACTGTGTTGTTCCAATCAAGATAAGCATCAATGATAAATTGGAGACTAACGATGTTGTCAGTGTTCCGTTGTTAGTGAGTGTGAAGAGTGAAAGTCATGCATTTGGTTATTGGACCGTGGTTGAGGCCGGTGTGGTGGAGACTTGACTGTGTGATGAACACAGACAAATGATTCAAAGGAAACTACGTTGTGCTTTGAGTAATATCATATAGAGACCGTACAGATGTTCGAAGCTCCTTGATTATCTCAAGAGCTGAAATCAGTAGGAAGGTGGTGAAGAGATCATGATCTCTTGCGCGCCTGTGTACAAACTCAGACAAGAAAGACGCGTGGTGGCCACTGGCGACTATCAGCACGCGTCTTCCTGACCCTAACAACAAATGGCCTTCACGACCAACTGAGACCACTCAATTACCATCCAAATCACACACCTCATCAAATAACTCAGCCACCAACATCATGGAAAGCAGAACGTTGCCGGTTACCACGCTCTCTAGACTATTCCACACAGCTGTCTTTGAGCACGACGATACACGGATCACAGAACAGACACTCGAATTGTCTGCTGAGTACCTAAGAATGTTCATCACAGAGGCAGTATTACGAGCCAATGAGGCAAGAGAAGCTGGCACTCACGTCGCTGGAACTGATGGAAACCCTGCTATAAACGTCCTGGACACTGCTCACTTGGAGGAAATTGCTGGAATTCTGGTACTGGACTTTTGACACCTACATATGGCTCAAGCTTGAATATATGAATATTTACAGATGAGTTTACACAGCACATTTAGTGCTCTTTGTCGTTTGGATCAATCTTGAACACCTTGTCTGGGTTCAACAATCTCTTTGGATCAAGGGCAATCTTAATACGTCTCATCATGTCGATTGGCTCCTCTCCAAGCTCCTCAAGCAAGAACTCACGCTTACCGTAACCAACACCGTGTTCACCGGTACATGTACCTTCTGCCTTTAGGGCACGCTGGACCATGTTCTCGACCAGCTTCTCTGCAATAGGTCTCTCCTCTGGTGTGTAGAGCACAAAGGCGTGGAAGTTACCGTCACCTGCGTGACCAACCAAAGTGGCAGTCAACCCAGAGGAAGACATGTCTTCCTTGGTCTCAGAGAGCACCTGACCCAACTTGGAGATAGGAACGGCAACATCAGTGGTCCAAACTTGCATGTCTTTGTTCTTGGCCTTACCCTGGTTGATGGTGGACCAGAGGGCCATCTTTCTGGCAGACCAAAGCTCTTCGATCTCCTCCTGACTCTCAGCAAACTCGAAATGAGAGGACTTATTCTTCTCGGAGATCTGACGAACCTCAGAGATCAACTCGCTCAAGACGGCCTTGTTGTTAGCACCAATCTTGAAGAACAAAGTTGGCTTCTCAATCCACTGACGAGTAGTCTCGCCTGAAGCGTTGACAACCTTCATCATACCATCATCCAACAATTCAACTGCATTGACTTGGATACCACGCTGAACAATGTCGGCAACTGTCTGAGATGCCTCGTCGATCTTGTCGAAACTGACAACGGCAACAGTCTCCTCACGTGGCTTGACATGCAACTTCAAAGTGGCCTCAGTGACAACACCAAGAGTACCTTCGGAACCAATGATCAAACCGGTAAGGTTGTATCCGGCAGAACTCTTTCTTGGTCTAGCTTTGGTCTTTACAATGGTACCATCGGCCAAAACAACGGTCAAACCGGCAACGTTCTCCTTCATGGTACCGTAACGAGCAGCATTGGTACCAGAACAGGAGGTACCAATCATACCACCAATGAGAGCACCTGGACCTGGGTCTGGTCCAAAGAGTAGCCCTTTCTCGCCGAGGTACTCGTGAAGATCCTCCCAACCAACACCTGGCTGCACAACAATGTCGAGATCCTCTGGGTGCAACTCGACGATCTGATTCATGTTCTTGGCCAAGTCAAGAGTGAGGGAAGGTGTTCCTGTGGTGGCAATGTAGTGACCTTCGAGGGACGTACCACCGGAGAATGGGATGATTGGGATGCTGTACTTGTAACAGATCTTCATGATCTTGCTGACTTCCTCGGTAGTTCTTGGGAAGACAACCAAGTGTGGTCTCTGGTCATCACGCGCATGGTGAGAGTTGAAGTATGTGTCAGAGTGCTGCTCCAACTCCGACTTGGAAGTGGACACGTTGTCAAGACCAACAATGGCGATGATCTCCTCCTTTGCCTTTTTGAAATCCTCGATGGAGCCATATGTTGGTGTGTCGAGCTCAGAGAGCTTGGTAGTTGAACCTTCGAACAATGGTGTCTTCTTGGAGTCGTCGTTCAAGATCAATGTAGAGCCAAGAGCAACTGAAAGTGCAGCGAGGCCGGATGCTCCCCACACTGCAGCACGAGATGAGACGGTCTTCGATGTGGCTCTTGATGAATTGTGGAGAAGTCTGGCCGATTGCACTGAGGCTCTGCGTGAGGCCTGCGACACAGCACGCTGGATGGCTTTAGTTCTGAGCATCTTCACCAATGTAGTATTGAGGCTTCTCTGTGAGTCTCTAAGAACATGAAATTTCAGAACAAATGGGTGTGACGGCTGGTTTATATCCCAGTACCGATCTCGACAATAGCATAGCTCGAGCTGCTGCTAGGGCTGCGGTTAAAAGTATGGGGATGGTGCGAAGATATTGGATTCCCGATTTCTCGGGGTACGATCGGGTAGAATCTGGGTACGCAGCGCCCGGAATTCCCAGTTTAGTAGGTCCAATTTAGTCCTGAAAAGGCGCTCACTCGCTGCATCTTATCTTCATAGAAGATCTTAGCCAAAGCAGCTTCACCCAGAGTCCTTGTGCTTTGGACAATTATACCCAGGGCATAACTACTCAGCGTCTAGTTATACGTTACTTATATACTCTTGAGAACTTCACTCTCATACGATGATAATTATAAATAACAGGCTCACTTCTATCTCGAGGGTAAAGGATTTGAAGCGAATGCAAAGTCTAGCCTATAGGTCCTAAAACTAAGAAGACCCACATCATACAGTTGAGACTAACCCATCTCATTCCTAAATGAGACAATGACAGATGTAGATCTCTTCTACCTTCCCGAATCTGTTTTGAACACGTCGAACTACTAGTAACTACCTGGTCAGTGGTACCCACTAAAATCGTTTGATAAACGCTAATCTCACTTCAAATGATCCGCGGCACGCGCACATACGTCCCAAATAAACCTGGATCGAACTGTAAACACTACACTGCGACATAATTTTGTTTGCAATAAAAACCAGATTCAATAGCAGTTGTGGTTAGTCGAGTGATTAGAGATTCCATCAAGTTGTGTAAGGATAAGAATCCGTCGGAGGTCCTCTTGAAGCTCGGTACTAGGCGGGAGGAAACTTCACGCCAGGTCTCATGATTCATCTCGCTTTTATGCGGGTACCTAATCCGCATCTACTTGCATGCCGTACGTTGCAGTTACTTGCAGGTCGGAAAACCAAGCTTCAGATATAAGGGATTGACCTGGGTAGTGAACTATCACACCAGTGCTGAGTAGATTCGTCAGTCACAATTTTGAACTTTATAGAAATCTTCCAGATCCTAAGGCGTTTTCTTTCAAGAGAGTTTGTGGTTCTTATACAGTATCAAGTTCAACTCAGAAGTGAACTAAGTAATCAATTCAAGAGCTTGACCTCAATCCTTTGAAGTATTGCACATACCACGCCATCAGATTAAGGTGATTGTCAGCGTTTGCAGTACAATTCTCTACAGTACTGGTATAACCACTACTATCTAGGAGAAACGGTTCCCAGTTCGTTGTGTGGATTCCGGCTTCTCTTTAGCAGGGTCATTCAATGCATTCATCTACTCAACCTAAAGAGTTTGTGTTCGTAATGGTGAACTTGTACAGTTGTTCTACCGGTTACTCGCGGGTCTGAGATTGGCTTTGACTTTTTGACGGTGTACTAGTAGTCACTCCAGTCGTCAATAAACGCTTCATATTTGCAAATTGCACAAGTTGGATTGCCCTCATGAAAGAGTATGTCCATATATGTATCTAAGAACCAGTTTATGTATCTAATACCGTCTTGCAGTTGATCACGTGGGTAGTCGAGGATCACCACGTCCAGGTGCAAATCGCTTGACCCTCTGCAGAGAAAGCTATAGACATATGATATATCTCAGGTCTTTATATCATTTAGGATATTTGGCTCCGATAAATCACAGACCAATCATATATTCATGAGTGGTTGATGCCGAAAACATATCGATGCAATTGGATTTCAAGCTCACTGACCGGTAGTGTTGGCGATCCCACCGGCCTCAATCGTATCAGTTCAATCACAGTCGACGTCGACCCTCGACGCGGTCCATGCTATTAAAACCATGCATAACCATATCCACAAAGAACTACAGATTTGTGATTGCTGTATACCAAGCTGAGGAATCTAGTAATAGAATGATGGTGCAGGTCGCATATAATATAGGCTGGTGTCTCCATATAGTATATGTATCGAGACCTTATAGAGACTCATGATACAAATCAGACCGGTACATGGTGCACACTGCATGGAACGCTCAAAGGTCAATCCTCTTTGATTAGCTGTTAATGCCAGCCGCTTCGAATTCAATCATGTAAGATTCATTGTTTGTATAATTATACTTTATTTTGTCGATCGATAAGAGGATTTGAAGTCAAAAAAAAAAAACTTGCAGAAGACTTCAAATATACTCATCATGCACTATATATAATACAAGAATTATTAGTTTGGACGCTTAGGCTCTCGCTCAATTAGACCTAGTTGCCCTTCGTAGTACTACGTTCCACTACGATGGGCAGAGCCCGACCTTCGTTTCACAGGCTACTTCGGGTGGTCTTCTTTCGAGTGGTATACATAGCTTAATATAATCGTTAAAATTTTCGGAGATAAGCGGAGTTAATTAGGTTTTATATAGGTGGTTTCTAAAATTACCTGGTATAATAATTAAACATTTATGGATCAGTCGAGTTGAAGTAATTTGAATTGATTTTTACCACTTTCCTCCTTGCTCCATCACATGTCGTCATTTTCCAATTTCTGCATCTTGATTAGGGTGGATAATATCATGGGTAGACATGTTATCGGAAATAGAGACCCTTCATCCCTACATCATTATCTGCAGGTGTGGTGTACGGGTGCGGTGAAGCTGAACCACGTAAGTACACAAATAAACCATTAAAGAGAACTGAGTTTTAGTATTTTGTGGATTTTGTGAGCAGCAATCTGGTTAATCGATGCCAGTAAGATTAATGGTGCCTTTAAAACTTAAGATCGAACTATTTCTAGGTGCAGTTATACTCATGCATGGGATTTAAAGTTGATACTAGCCTATGTAATTGGTTTCGCAGGTTTACCTGGTCAAACTTATAAGATCTACATATTCATTATAAAGTTAAAAAAAAAGAGAGTACCGACTTCGAAAGATTATAATTTGCTGAAGAAGAGCATTTGGATCGATACTAGTACAGTTCTGAGGATGTGGAAGTGGAGAACAGAAGGAGAACCACCACAAGAACTCCTCAGTGAAGCACAAGTCAGCAGAGTGGTCAG